>WOXC01004581.1:0-263680 GCA_011680675.1 Gymnobelideus leadbeateri | reverse complement strand
TCTTCCTGACTTCAAGTCTAGTACGCTATTTGTTATGCCACACTATTCTTCAAATTAATTAGAAGAGTTTGGGATGACAAAAGAATGATGAGAAAAAGGAAGAAAAATCATGGTCTCTTGTACCATGCACTCCTAATCACTGCCTTTTTTTTTTTTCTGTTCTTAGAAAGATAGTAAAAGCTTGACGAAACTAAAATGAAATCTCGTGGGCTCTGAAAAGAGTATGCATAGAAAACAGATCTTTATTCATGTGGTAAAAATGTATTTGTGTTCAAAATATGTAAAAAGTACATATGTGTATATGTGCACATAAAATATGCATGGGAATAGAGAAAAAGAAAGAAACAAAAGAGGCAGAGGTGATAAGAGACAGACAGAGAAGAGGGAGAGGACATTCTTGGAAGTCTGCTAGTTCTATGCAACATTTATCAGAGGAACCATTGAAATAGATATTTAACTATCTCCTTAAAAAGATAACATCCTATAATTTTCCTAACCAATGAATAAAAATAATAAATCATGCAATCTCCTCTTCTCTGAATTAGAGTAAAAATTCCATAGTAAACTCTCTCTCTCTCTGTCTCTCTCTCTCTCTGTCTCTCTCTCTCTCTGTCTCTCTCTCTCTCTCTCTGTCTCTCTCTCTCTCTGTCTCTGTCTCTGTCTCTCTCTCTCTCTGTCTCTCTCTGTCTCTCTCTGTCTCTCTCTCTCTCTCTCTCTCTCTCTCTCTCTCTCTCTCTCTCTCTCTCTCTCTCTGTCTCTCTCTCTCTCTCTCTCTCTGTATTTAAAACTGCTAAACCATCCTTCAATGTCCTTCTCACATCTGAGTTTTTTTCCAAAGAAGAGGGTAATTATACTATCACATACTATAGTGTAATTTTTGTGAAAACACATTGCACCATAATCTAGATGTAAGTTGGTTTTTCAAATGCCTATCAGTTCCAAACAAAAATACTGGATATACTTAAGCATGGGAACACAGAAAAAAAGATCAATCTCCTTTCCATTAAAACATGGTTTATACAGTACCCCAGTATTTAAAAGTGTTGGGCTTAAACAAAAGACAATTTTATTAGAAAAAATGTTTTTGATTGTTCTCAACCAAGACAGTGTGGTGTTGGCTGTTTTACAGGATTATCGATTATTGGCCAAGTTATCAAAACATAAATGTGAAATTTTAAACATCCATAGTATGGAAATTTTGTTATGAAATCATGGGATGCTACCTACCACCAATGTGCTTCCTATGGATGTCAGTACAGCATTTTTTTCTTTTAATTATGCTCTGGTGATAAATGTCCTTCAGTTTTAATCTGTTTTGTTTAAGTTAACCAAAACCAACTTTAAAAGATTCAAGGTTGTCTTTGTTTGAACTACTTGACTGGAATGTTGAGTGTCCCATAATAAATGGTCTCATCCATGGCCAAAGTAATTATTAAGTGATGGATTAAAAAGAGTATGCAATGTATTTGGGTTTTCCATTGATTGCGGTGGATCCTTAAACCAAACAAAATCATTATATTTAAAATATTTTATGGAGGGGAAAAATTCACATAAGAAATCAGTTACAATGGTTTTCATTAAAACCATGTCTCTAAAAATATGTAACCACTTTAAAACATTCTCAACTTTGTATTTAACCATCAAATAAAGGAAGCAGTCCAACCCACTGACTGGCTTGACAATGAGGGGTTACTTAAGACCTCCTGACACCAAGTATACACATATAAACCAAGAAATTAAGAGTATTGACAAAAATAGAGGTGCCCCTTTGAGCATGGCCAGTGGGAAAATATTTTAAGTAAGTGATTACAAAGTGAGATACAATATGTAATTAGAAAAGGAAATTTTCAAATTGGGAGATCGAACTCTAAGCATTTTATCATTCCACTAATAGGAACTTTACTAAGATTCTGTATATATGGCACAGAAAATGTGAAGTATATAACTCCTTGAGTTAAGATATTCCTCCTAAACCAAATGGAGGTGACAAGTTTAAAAAAGTTTGAGAGAAACTTGTTTCATAAAAATATGAAGTTTTTTAGAAGTTAAGATTCTTTTTCTTCATTAACTCTACAGCTTTAGCTAATGCTTAAATTCAATTCCCAGAATGCTAGAAAGGACTTTTTGTGCAAAGCATGCTATAAGAAGGAAAGCAAGGGGCATATCTAACAAGAAAAAGTGGGGTAAAATACAGAATGGAAGTCAGGAGACCTGGTTTCTTCTCTCAGCACCATCACTAATTAGATTTAATCAATAGTCTTGGACAAGATGCATCTCTGAATCTCAGTAAAATGAATGGAGAAGATTGGGGCAACTCAAAAGCTTCCTTTCAACTTCCAAAATCTGTGAAGTCATAAACCCTGAGGATAAGATTTACAAGTGTTTTAAGAGAAGCAGGCAAAGGTTTGGTAGAGAACTAAATATTAGGCAAATTCAGGTCATAAACATAATTACTTGCATGAGTGTCAAGGCTAACGGGAGCCGTGTTCACTCTCATAGCAGCTCAAATTTTGTCCTTATCACAGAGATAATAATTCGGTATATTTAAGATTTTTCATGACTAATGTTGATCACACATTGGACATGAGAACTATTTTCAAATTTGGTTCGTAGCTCAAGTTCTTAGTTACAATTGTTTGCCCTCTTTAAAATGTGGTGACACTTCTAAATAGATCATTTACAACAATATACTTTCAATTGTCTTTAACTTTGCTAATGCAAGAACCCAAACACACAATGATGGCTGCAGTAATCATTTCAGAGGCATCAAATATAATAACCTCATAAGGCTTTTTTCATGGATTTTAAAGTGGCAAGAGACCTTAATGGTCAGCTAGTCCAAATTCTGCATCTTCAAAAGGAGTTATCCAGCAGGGATGGGGAAGTCTTTACCTTATTAGGATCAAGCATTTAGAGCTGAAAGGTAGCTTAAAGGTTATCTTGTCTGAAACCCTCCAAAGAAGTTCCCAAGGTCATATGGAACAAAGCCAGGATTCAAACCCAAAGTTCCGTCCATTATAGCATTCTACTCCTGCCATACTTAAATATTCATCTGAAGTTTAGTTTTCAATGAATTAATGACTGAAACATACACTCTTTAAAACAGCTTTCTCTCTGGACAGCAGTAAAAAACCGAATGAAAATGGCAACCACAGATAGTATATGCTTACATAATTGTCTCTTGCAGACCAGCCTGGATAGAGCTGCATGTGTAACTGCCTTTCCTTCCGAGCTAATTCATAATATTTAGCCTGTTCTTCACGGGAGAGGGCGTGCCACTGCAAGCAAAAATGGCAGGTGAGAGAAGAAAACAAACTTAAGTGAATACAATAGGTTATTGTAGCAATGTAAAAGACATCTTTCAAATTTTGGGGAATGATTTGGGATATTAAGCTTATTAATTCTGATTTACCCTTAAATAACCAAAGACCAAAGGGGGTAAGTGAAGCCAGGTCACACTGGGAATTAATTGGTGATTACAGAGAAGGCAAACCCAGGCCTTTCTTTCCTGCTCAATTATATCATAAGAAACATCAAAGTCAATCAAATTTTGCTAAGAAAAATTATTTCTATAACCTTCTACTATAAATTAAAAAGATTTTAATTTTTGTTTGTTTTTTGCTGCATTATTATTTTATTATTGTGATTTTTTCCCCTGTATTCTCAGATCTGTGTCTAAAGTCCCATTCATTCATGCAAAATGAAAAAAATTTCCAGCTGTTTTTCTTTTTTTTTGAGCTTATGTTCTCTCTTGCGTGGACACTTTCTCATAATGTCACATGAAGAAGTCTCACCCTGTAAGGAAAGGAAATGAGCTCCTCTCATGTGATCCTTCCTTTCACATAGCAACACATCAAAGGTCACACACACAATCTAACTGCCCTTGGGGAGGCCACCATAAACATTGTACATTCATGCCAGCGTACTTTATAGCCATCATTTCATCTTCCCTCGCATGGAAATTAAGGAGTCATATTAACTTTCATCTTCCAGTTACAACTTGATTTCAATTATCTAATTTGGGAAATCTAGATAGCAAACACCCTTTACATTTTTCTTGTGTGCCACTACTTTGATACATTTTTAGATAATGGAAATTCTGTTAAAATGGAACATGTAGACAATATAGCAATATACACACAGATATACATGTATGTGTATATACAATTTATATACACACTAGTGTGTATACACACACATTCCTAAAATTCTCCCTCTTTCAGACTTCCATATCACTATCAAGGGCACCACCATCCTCCAGTGACCAAAGCTGAAGGTCATTATTGATACCTTGATGTCTCTTACCCACCATATCCAATCTTTTGGCAAGTCTTCTTGATTCTATCTTTGCAACATCTCTTGCATATGTCCCTTTCTCTAATACTGCCACCATCTTTGTACTGGTCCCATCATATCAGGACCATTTCAAGAGACTGCTGGTGGATCTGCCTACTTTAGGTATCTCACTCCAGTTCATCCTCTGCTTAGCTGCCAAAGTGCAGGTATCACCCTGCCCCGTTATTACATTCCAGTGGCTTCTTAATACCTCCAGGATCAAATACACTCCCCCAAATGTATTTTTTGACCTCCTTGATGTTCCCCGAATAAGACACTCTACTAACTCTTCATTTTCATTGGCTGCCCTGCCATGGCTGGAACTTTCTCCCTCCTCCCCTTTCTTTCTTGGTTTCCTTCAAGTCTCAGCTTCTGCAAGAAGCCACTCTGGTCCCCTTAATTGTCAGTGCCTTCCCTCTGGAAACACCTCCCATTTATGTTGGACATATCTTGCATGCATATATTTGGTTGCATGTTGTCTCACTAATAAAAATAAAAACCTCTTGAAGGTAGGGACTATTTTTGCTGTTCTTTGTGTCTCTAGTAGTTTACCACCGTGCCGGGCATATTCTAAGTGCTTAAGAAAGATTTATCGACTGACTGACTGAACCTGAAGCTTGGCCCCAAAGTAAAGATATGAGAAGAAGTGGGGAGCGGGACAGATCCATGGTGTGGGACACTGGATATATTTTCATACAGTTTCAATGTATTTATCAGTTTTACTGATTTTTCTTTCTTCCTAGTTTTCTTTAAAAAGCAAATCTTTGTTATAAGATATGGCTCTATACAATGGGGAGGGGATTTTTAGGTAATATAAAAACAAGTTATCAATACATTTTTTTAAAAAAGAAAAGCTAAGTATCCTTTCAGAAATTTTGTAATTTATCTTATTTTGCTGTAATGAGGTAGGGCATTTCCCAACTTTAAGAATATCTGCAAGGCAATCATCTTTCTATATCCTGTCCACATTGCAATGAGAATCCTCTTCTTGACATTCTTCTCTCTAGGTTTCCATGATGCTAACTCTTTTCTGTTTTTCTTCCTACCTATGTGACTACTCCTCAGTCTCCTGTATTGGATATTCACCCAGGTCATTCCCATTGACTGTAGGGGGTCCCAAGGCTCCTTTCTGAGCCCTCTTTGCTTCTCTCTCTATAGAATTTCACTTGGTGATCTTCTCAGTTCCTATGATTCCTTTATCATCTTCATACTGATGATTCTAAGATCTACTTATTCAGCCCTAACTTCCAGACCCAAGCCTATTAGACACCTGAACTGGATGTCTTGTAGGCATCATTATTACTTAATATGTCTAAAACTGAACTCATTCTTTGTCCTTCCAAACCTTCCCCTTTTTCTAACTTCCTTATTACTGTGCAAGGTGCTGCCATTTTTCTAGACATCCACAACCTATGTATCTTCCTTGACTCCTTACACTTTCTCATTCCTAATATCCAATCTGCTGCCAAGGACTGTCAAATTTACCTTTGGAACATTTCTTGCATACATTCCCTTCTCTCTCTTTTTTTTTTTTTGGAAGGGGCAGTTGGTGTTAAGTGACTTGCCCAAGGTCACACGGCTAGTATTTGTGTTAAGTGTCTGAGGCCTGGATTTGAACTCAGGTCCTCCTGACTCCAGGGTCGGTGCTCTATTCACTGCACCATCTATCCTCCCTCCCTTCTCTCTTTTGACTCTGCTACCACTCTGGTGAAGGCTTCTATAATCTTTGTTGTTGTTGTTGTTTAGATACTTCAGTCGTATTTGACTCTTTGTGAACCCATTTTGGGTTTTCTTGGCAAAAATACTAGAGAGATTTGCCATTGCCTTCTCCAGCTCATTTTATAGGTGAGGAAACTGAGGCAAATAGGGTTAAGTGACTTTCCGAGGGTCACACAGTAAGTGTTTGAGGCTGGATTTGAACTCACAAAAAGGAGTCTTCCTGATTCCAACCCCAGTGCTCTATTCACTGTACCATCTAGCTGGCCATCACCTTACACCTGGACTACTGAAATACCCTGCTGTTTGGCTTCCCTGCTATATGTCTATCCCTGCTCCAATCCATCTTCCCTTCAGTGTCAGGGATTTTCCTAAAGTTCAAGTCTGACTACGTCATCTTTCTCTATTCAAAAACTTCAGTGACTTCTTATCACCCTTAGGATCAAATATAAAATCCTCTGTTTGTCATTCAAAGCTCTTCAAAACCTCCTTCCCCCCCTTCTAGTCTTCTTACATCTTACCCTGGGCGCCATTTTCCCGATCTATATTTGACCATTGGACCCATATGGCTCTAGGGGAGAAATTGAGGCTGGTGACTTTGCACAGCCCTCCCTGTCTTAAATCCAATTCACTTGTATGTCATGGCATCACCTGCTTGATGCCATGGTCCTCTTTGAACGAGGGACAAACAATATCTTACCCCACACACACACACACAACACACATCATGTACTCTGTGACCTACTGGTACTGGTCTCTTAGCCGTCCCTCATATAAGCCATTCTATTTCCTGACTCTGGGCATTTTCTGTGGCTTTCTCCCCACACACTGCATCCTCTCTCCAGCTTTGCCTACTAGCTTCCTTAAAGTCCCAGCCCAAATTCTACCTTCCAAAAGAAGTCATTCCCTGTCCCTCTAAATTCTAAGCCTTTCCTCTCTTCCTACTTACTTTCCTCTCTGCTTACTTCTCTACCTCTAGATTGTCTGTACACAGTTGTTTTTATATTGTCTCTCCCATTACACTGTGGGCTCCCTGAGGGCAGTGGCCACCTCTTACCTTTCTCTGTTTCCCCCAGTGCCTAGTACCAGTGCCCTATAAGCCATAGAGCTTAATACATGTTAATTAACTGATTTAACCTTTCAAGTAGGAGCAGCAGTGCCGGAAGGCAGAGAAAGAGACTAACTTTTGAAGATCTCTTAAAAACTTTTGACTCCTGCTAGAAAACAAGTTTATCTTTTTAAAAAACTGCTACATTAGTAGACCGAGTAAAGTTTAAGAGAAAGGCTCTAACACTCATGGCTTGGGCTCAAGACAAATTCATAAGTAAAAGACTTGTTTAAAAAAGAGGGGGAGGAGCTAAAAACTACTCCTAAGATAAAGTTACTAGAAGCACAGATTTTTTCTCTCGTCAAGCTAGTATTTACAATTAAATAAATTCTGGCCAGAGGCAACTGCAAAGTGGAAAAATAACAAAGATTGTGATTTTACCAGTCATCTACAACTTCACCACTTATATTTATTTACAGATGAGAAATTTCTGTAGAACTGGTGCAACACGACAGGTACTAAAAAAACAAAACAAAACATGTACATTGTGCAAAAAGAAAAATTGGTGCATGCTCTCACACACACATATTTTGGGTGAGAACAGTTATACTGGCATCCTTTATTCTTAGGAACTGATTTTATTCAATGGATGGAAAAGTAATTCTAGAGCTTGGAAAATGATAAAAAAACAGGCAATATAATACATATTTCATCATTTATCCACTACATTCATTCAGCAAAGTACTGGAATGAGATATATACAATTATTTCTATCCCTTCTTATCCCAGCATATTCATGCCTGCCACCCGCCATTCAGTAAATGCGTCAGCAAGCATTCATTAAATACCTATTACCTACCAGATAGAAGGGGATTCTATAGTCTAGAGTGCTAGGAGCTGATAGGATTTGATAATCTATAGCCATTTTATAGACCTGAGATAAAAGATCATCTTAAGCGTACTTAGGTATTCATAAATAAGAATAGAGATAAGCTTGGTTTATACCCCCCCAAACAATTCATTTCTAGTTTCAAAACTTTTTGTGAAGGGGGATGTAGGAGGGATCCCAGCATTATGATTTTATTATTATAGAAAGTTACTGATGTCAACCATCTCCTCATTGATGCTGATCTGAATTCCATCCTGGAGAAGTCAAATGACTTAGACAGAATCACGACAACTCATGTTAGAGGGAGGATTTCTTGATTTCCAAGTGTGTCTTTTATCCACCAGCCATACTTCCTAGATTTCAAAATTCAGTTGATGTGACAATCACAACCGATATTTACAAAATGTTTTACGTTTCCAAGAGGCTTTCACATGCATTTTCTCCTTACAAACAGCCTTGTAAAGTAGATAGTGCATTATTATCTTCATTTTAGAGATGAAGAAACAGAGGCATTAAGAAGTTAAGTGGTTTGTTAAAGGTGACCCAGCTAGGAAATGATGTAGCTGGGAGGGGAGCACAGGACAAAGCGAATGCAAGTACAGTTTTCTTTTCCACCAATTCACACAAAACAGAGCAAAAAGGGAGAGGTAAACCGATACAGAACAAATTCTTAACTTGCATTTGCAATTAACCGGATTCTCTTTGTACTCTTTTTGGCCAAGGATTTTAGTTACAATATTAATCCATCATAACACCACAAAATATATACAACAATAAAAGGAATTTGTACCAGATTAAAACAAAAATACAGTAGTAGTGTTAATGTTGAAATTTTGTGCAAAATAACAGTACTAAAATCAACATGGGTTAGAAGATGGGTCTATTTTTTTTACCATAAATCTTCCCCATTTTCTATCTTTATCACTTCATGAAAAATCAAAAGCATTGCCTGTATGTTACTTAAAGTCTTAATTAATGTCTGTTAGGAGCCACTGCTTGGCCAGATTGAAATACAGGTGAGCAAAAGAAAACCTAGCTATTAGAGAAATTCATCATTCTCTAATATCCTTCTCCTACTCTGGTTATTTTGCAAAAAGAAATCTTAGAGACTATTTTGTTCATAATGGGGTTTCAAAAGACAGACCATCAAATTTTGGCTCATTTCATTGAATTTTTTTCATTGTAGAGACACTGTAAGAAAGAACAGATACTACAAGCTTAAATATGCTTGAAGGAACTTTGGCAGAAACTTCAATTCATTCAAAAAGAGAACCAGTCATTTGTAAAGAGATATACAATTCTCCCAATGCTAAATTAAAAAAAATTAAACCTGGGAACTTTTAAGGTCTAGTAAGCCCTGCTCAGCCAGAGAGACCTTTGTCAGGATAGAAAACCTGATGTTAATCAGAGCTCAGAGATCTGTAAATAGAAACAGGTGTCCAAATCAAAGACAGAGGGACCCCAAATAAGAAGCATCATTCAGGACACATGCGCTGATCTGGGAGTTGTTAAGAGAGCTGAGAAAGTAGTAATTGCTGGAAACGTGCCTGAAGAAGGAGGAGGAAGCATGCCTCCTTGTATCTTTTCCTGATTTGCTCTCTCGAACAGGAAAAATAATTTCTGCTGGAGAGTTGGGGATCCTTCAACTAAGAAAAAATTGTTTAAGAGCATTACATGGCCTCAATAAAAATGTCAACTCTGATTCTGCACTGATTCCTTCTTTTACGGGGTCAGGGAAAATGACAATCAGCCTTTAAGCCTGTATAGTTTAGAGTCCTCCAAGGGTGATGGGAATCACCCATCTGTAATGATTTGGTAAGGGGAATGATCATAATTATTGTTATTAAATGTTTAAGAACCTACTAGGTCCTAGGCTTCCTATGTAGGGCACCAGAAAAGCTATAATTTGCTCTCACTCATTTTTTTCCAACCACAGTCTATTGCAGATAAGAGAAGAATTTTTAAGGTTGTGAAACTGCCCTCAGATAGTGCTTCAGAGACATCCTCTCTGATTTATAAAGACTGGTTGTCTCAAATATTTTAATTGTTTCTACTTAATTTTATTAATTATTTCTAATAACTGAAATATCAGCAAGCAGATTAAAAATGACCTTATACGTTTTACAAAGCACCGTCATGTGTACCAAATATGATGAATGCAAGTTTTGCTTAAAAGCAAAACCAAAAATCTGGTAACTTCCATGACAGATGCCAGAATAGAGTTAAGTCCCATAAACTTGCAAACCAGATAAATTTGAAGTGTTTATGTAGTGGTGCCTGCTTGTAATCCTGGATACCAGGGAGTCTGAGGTTGGTGAATCACTTGAGCTCAGGAATTCTGGGCTGTGCTGGGCTAAACCAGAATGAACTAAGTCCAGCATCAATACAGTGAGCTCCTGAGGGCAGGGGGACCACCAGGGTGCCCAAGGGGGATCGAACCAGCCCAGATCAAAGCTCTCAGGCTGATCAATAGTGGGATCAGGCCAAGGAATGGTAGAGGAGGAGGAGGCAGAAGTGGAGAACAAAGAAGAGAAGGAGGAGAAATGAGAGAAGAAAGAAAAAGGAGGAGGAGGGAAAAAAGGGGAAGGAGGAGGAGAAAAATATGTGTATTATAAAAACATTTGCTTTACAAAAGGGCAGCAGGGGTAGAGAGAGAATCTGAAACCAGGAGAACCTGGGTGCAGGTCTGATGATTTCTGATAACATACTATTTGGGCAACAAAGAGCAAAACACTTAATCCCACCAGCTGCCCTAAACAATTCTCTAATTTTATAAAATACAGCACAGATGCCCATAAGCACTGATACGGGGGCTTCCTTACTGGAAATTCCCTATATAAATGAAATCATCATTGTGCTGAAAATGAGTATTTATTTATAGATCCTTCACTGCTTAATTGGCAGGACTGAGAACATAACAATCAAAGCTCTTCCAAATTAAAAATTATTCAAATACTAAGATTGTGTGCCCCAAAATTATAGGTGTAAGTACACAAAACACCCAAGTCAATTGACAAAAATTCAGCAGACATTTTGCAGTTTAGAAATATGCTGTTTCTAGGGTGTCTGCAGGGACTGGGTCATGTGGGTGGATGTGAAAATTTTATAAGGCACCTCAGTGTAGTGGAAAGAAGAGGAAGCTTTGTTTCATTCAATGATATGGGTTCCAGTTGTATTTGTTGTTTTTCAGTCATGTCAAACTCTTTGTGACCCCCATTTGGGGTTTTCTTGGCAAATATACTAGAGTGGTCTGCCATTTCCTTTTCCAGCTTATTTTACAGATGAGGAAACTGAGGCAAACAGGGTTAAGTGATTTGGTCATGGTTACACAGCCAGTAAGTGTTTGAGGTCAGATTTGAACTCACAAAGAGGAGTCTTTCGGACTCCAGGACCAACATTCTATCCACTGTGCCACCTAGCTGTCCCCAGTGAGACTTGGGTTAAATCACTTAATCTCAATGAAGTTTCCTCATCTGTAAAATAAGGGTGGGTGGGTCGGTGAGGGGATAATGGAGTTGGACTGAATAATTTCAAAACTCCTTTCAGTCTCTGAAATTCTATGATATCTATAATTCCAAGAATCCTTGGAACTAGGATCTATTTCCCTGGGCTAAAGGAAATGATTGAGGGCAGAAAGGTACTGTCCTGAAGAAGGTGAGAGTGCAAGTACTTCCAGAAACCTTCCTAGCCCACACCCTGATGTCCAGAGATTCCCTGTGTTTGGTTGTTGCAACAGCCCAGAATAGCTGGGCTGTTCCCTGGGGGAAGCCACCATCACTGCTATAGATCGTTCAGAAGAATTGCTTTTACCCCCCTGAGCCAAATAGAAATAAAAATAGTCCACTAAGGAGACATATTAATATAGCTGGCATTTACATAGCAGTTTAAAGGCTTGCAAAGCACATTCCATAGGTTATCCCATTTAATCTTCACAATAACTCTGGAATGTAGGTGTTCATTATTAGCCCCATTTTTCAGGTGAGAGAAGGAAGGGGAGGACAAGTATTTATTAAATTTTTACTATGTGCGAGGTGGGCAGCTAGGTGGCGCTATAGTGGATAGTATTAGACCTGGACTTAGGAAGACTCGTCTTCCTGAGTTCAAATCTAACCTCAGATACTTACTAGCTGTGTGACCCTGGGCAAGTCACTCAACTCTTTTTGACTCAGTTTCCTCATCTGTCAAATGAAGTGGAGAAGGAAATGCAAAACCACTCCAGTATCTTTGCCAAAAATCCCACCAAATGGGATCACGAAGACTTAGACACGATTGAAAATTACTAAACAGCAACAACAAATGGGCCAGGCACTGTGTTAAGCACTTAATAAATATTATTTCCTTTGATCTTTACAATAACTCTGAGAGGTAGGTGCTATTACTATTCTCATTTTACAGGTGAGGAAACCGAGGCAGGCAGAACTCATGTGACTTGCCCAGGGTCACACTGTTAAGTGTCTGTGGCTGGATTTGAACTTAAGTCTTCCTAACTCCAAATTCAGCCACTGTGCTACCTGGTCTTCCAGATTTAGGACAATGATGTGCAGCCTCGAGGACTTCTTCCTGGTTGGGGCTGGTTATATCAAACCTAGGTACTTCCCTTTATACCAAAGATATTGTAGAAAAGGCATAGAACATGGAGAAAGATCTGGATCTGGATCCCAAATCTATGACTTACTGTTGTGACCTAGGGCAAGTCATTCCATCTCTCTTTCCCTTGATTTCCTTATATATACAATGAAGGAATTTCACTCGCTAACCCTCCAGATCTAAATCAATGATCCTAAGAAAAGATCCTTCATATTCTGCCTTATAGATTTGGGGGAGAGATGGGAGGCTTGAGAGAGATTCTGCTTTCCCCCTTTAGGTAAGATGGGATAAATGAGGTGGGTGTCAGAGGACTGGGGGTCAGTTCTTGGTTCTGTTATTTAACGATCTGTATATGTGTGTGACTTTAGACAAATCACTTAACCTCCCTGGGCCTCTGTTTCCTCACCTGTGAAATAAAAGTATTGAGCTAGATAGTTGCTAATTTCCTTTCCAACCCTCAATCTGTGATATGCTATAAGCTAAGTCTTCTCCCAAATGCTCCAACACTACCTCACGTCTCCTCCTTTTCGGCTCATAATCTGGGTTAGTGCTATTAATTGAATCAACTTGCCCTGAACTCTGAACCTTCGTCATACTGCTGTTTTCCCCCTCGTACACTTCTCTCCTACACTTCTAGTACATCCTTCTCCCCTGCCCCCTCCAGGAACATACCACATCTTTATCTTTTTCACACCTGCTCACCAGACTTTTCCATAAGACCTTTACAGATCCAGCCATCAGCTTCATTTACTCAAGCCCCTAAACAAAACCCAATGAGCCATAGACTCCCTGGGGATAAGTTCAACACTTGGATGGATTTGTGACCTCAGAGATCTTGGTACTTTCCCCAGTGATGCCAATGGCAGCTCATCTCAATGAGACTCTTGTCTGGGCCTCCTCCAAAGTCTTCCAACATAATGGAGCATTCCATTGGGTTATATTACTCTGTCCCTGCCGAGTGGGGAGCCCTAGAGGAGAAAGCTGGGGGAACTCCATAAAAGGAATCTTTTAGTGGGTGACCTCTGCTCCCCATGGTGTCCAAGATGGGGGTAGGGTGCACCATGAGCCACTGAGGTCCCTGGGGTTAGTTACGGGCCTAGTGCTAGATTTGTCTGACTAGCTTCAGGCCCTACTTCTTCCTAGGACAATCTTAGTTACCCTCCTCTGACAGACTTTAGGGAACAGACATATAGGATAGGCTTGGGAATATAGAACTTGGGAGACCCTACAGCCTGAGGGGAAAAAATAAGAAAACTTGAATAAGAAAACTGTTGAAAAAAATGTCCATTATGGATAAGCATTATATAAAAGATTCTGGTTTCATAAAACTTTTCCCATTTAAAAAGCAATAAAGCAGATTATAAAATTCTTTGACATGAATAAGAAATGGACAGAATGAAAGACTGTGCAGATCGCCTGTCTTCAGCTCTCTGTGTATTTCTGTCCAATTGTAATCAGTCTGTCCTGTGTCTGGGTTTCCATTCTTTGTGGGTGCTTCTTGGGACACTGTCCTGTCTCATTCATTAGATGATAAGCTCCTTGAAGGCTACCTGAATTGTTTTTAATTCTTCCCAGGATCCTGGTGCACCTGCCAGATACTAAATTTCCATGAGAGACTGCCACTTCATAAGAAGTGCTCAGTGGGAGAATTCACATCTCAGAAATCAGTAGTATACATCAGAGCTTGGTTTGTTTTTTATGATTATCTAGGCTCAAGAAAATGATGAAGAAAATGTTAACAATGCAGATTAAAATTACAAGTGGACAAGGGGTGCATTTTCTCTTTCTGGAGGGGGGAGCTGGTTGTTAAACATTTACCAGCATGTTGATGCTAGGGGGTCATTGAATTTGGGTGGGATTTAATGAAATGTTTCCATGGTGACTGTAAACACCCACATACCATTTCACTACTTACCCTTCTGCCTAGAATCTGGTTGATAGCTGCACTTTCTTTCAGAGTACACTCAGCTACAACATTCGCTCTCATCTCTTTCATGTATAACATAAAAGCATTCAGAGGTTTCTTAATGTGAGGTCTTTTCGGCTCCTGTTCCTTTCTCTGTTCATGCTGAGGCTTCCTAAAAGGTGGGAGTTGGGGGGAATAAGAAGAGGATCACAAGGGAAAGAAAACAGAGTATCTGTTTATCATCAATAGCCAAACTTACTCCTAGGAATAAAGCCGGTGGGCTCACTATATACTCACGTGCCCTTACATTTGAAGAGATGACACCCAGCTAGATAGATTAAACCTAATTATGTCCACAACAGAACCAAGCAAGCCACTGCCTTTTTGTAGATAAAAGCCTTCACTAAACGATACTGGTTTCATAAAACACTTCCCATGAAAAAGAAAAGGGGTGTAACATTCTTTGACATGAACTGGAAACAGATTTAAAGATGGAATGAGGCCCTATCCTCAGTCTACTTAAAGCCTGAATTCTTTGGTTTTCTAAACATGAAGCAGAGTACATAATGTTGGTGTATGCTTCTTCCTAATCAATCAAATTAGTTGACAAATATTTATTAAGTCCCTACTACGTGACTGGCATTTTGTTATGCACTGGGGATACAAAAACTAAAATGAACACATCCTGTCCTCAAGGGGCTTATGCTCTAGAGTCAGAATAATGGAATTTGAGAATTGGAAGTGAACTCAATAGCAAATTAGTCAAACTCATAACTGAAAGGAGGTCCCATAATTAATGGATAGGTAAGCATTCCTCCAATTTCTGCTTAAAGACTCAAAAGAGAAGGGAACATCCTATTTTCAAAAGTAGTTTATTCCATCTTTGACAGATCTAATTGCTAGGAAATTTTGGCTAAAATCAAGCCTAAATTGACATCTTTGCAGCTTCTACACATGGCTCCTGATTCTGTCCTCTAGGGTTAACCAGAAGAAGGTTAATTTCCCCTTTCACATGATAGTCCTTCAAAGAGAAGAAGACAGATTGAATCCCTGAGTCACCTCTTCTCTAGGCTAAACATGTCCAGTTCCTTCCATGGATCAGTCATATGATGTGGACCCAAAGCCTATCATTGTCCTGGCTGCCCTGCTTTTGAACACTCTCCACCTTATGGGGGTCATTCTATAACTGAAATCCTAGAGTCTTCAATTCTATTGTGAAATTAGGGGGATGGCTTTGGCACTAAGAAGATATAACCTGAGGCACGGGGCTCTTTTTTGCCCCTAACCTCTGCACTGAAGAGGCTTCAAACCACAATGTGGGTGATTTCTTTAGTAAGGAAAGATGCTGATATATCAGTTTATTTTATCTGGATTCCCTAGGATATCCGATAACCCCAGCCTCTTTACTGTGTGAGCTAAATTGGAGTTGGCACCCCACTGGCAAACAAGTCCATCACTCATGGGTCAAGATCTGGAGATGCCCTTAGAGGGAGTAAGTTTTATTGATTGTTTCATGTTCTACTCCTGGCCTTCTGAATCATAAAATAAAGGAGAATGATCACTACACAGAGAATCAAAGCACTTCTCAGTGGCTACGAAGACAGAGACAAGAAGGCACATTCAAAACAAGTTTTCCCAATAAGAGAAGTCGGGGAAAGGAGGTAGTAAAGATGCCAGAAGCAAACTTACACGTGCATTAACTCATTGTCAGTATGAGGGTGTTCCTGTTTGACCTGAGGCGTTACAATAGCTGGATGAGGGATTCCAGTTGTGTGGGGACCTGGAGGGCCAGGGATCATATGATGTGAAAACCTAAAAGAAAAAAGAAATAGTTACAAAATAAATGCTTACTGATAAGCCATCAAAGCAGAAAATCAGGGAGAGACCAGTAAACAGGACACTCCAAAGAAATGTGGAGATGACCAGCCACTAAATGCTATTGGGCTGACAGTACAAACATTGCTCACTGAATACAAAAAACATTATTGCTTATTGTAACTGTATTTCTTTCCTTAAGTCATTTGATCAAAATTTAACAGCTGACAAAATTTCCCAACCAATTTTGAAGGACTGAGAAAAGTCTCAAAGGACCATACTACCATACATTTGGAGCTGGAGAGGACCGTCAAGATCCTCTAGCCCAATCCCCTCTTTCGAGGAAACTGAGACCCAGAGAGATTGAATCCCTTGTCTAAGGTCATAATGTCAAGGATCAAAAAAATAAAAGATTTATAGCTAAATGTCTCTTTGAGGTCATCAGATCCAAGAGAAATGTAAAATTTTCTTTTTTTTTTTGGAAAAAAAGTTTTCCAATGTCAAAAGAACCATTTATTTGAAATAAAATATTCCATTATGGTCTTTTAATAATTTTGACAAGAGACCAAAGAAATAAAACAAAAAAGATTATCTCTCCACTTGCAGACAAGTATCAGAGTATAAGAACCTCCAACCCCATCATCCATCCAACTTTTGCTCTCTCTTATCCAAAGATCAGGAGAAGAGGGAGGAAAATAGAAAAAGGAAGATTTCCTTCAGATAACAAACATAATTGAAATAGTCTCAGGTATTTTTCTATACTTACTGTACAGAATATTCCTCATACTATACTAGGAGGAGTGTTTAAGAAATGTTGACTTATGGAAAACTGGTAAAGAATTAAAGAAGACTTTTTAAAATGAGTACAGTGTTGTATTTGACACAAAGAGAAAGCCAGGTATGTGTACATGTATTAAAAGCAACTACATTTCCAAAGGCTTGCATTGCATTATGAAGGTCTTAAAATATCCACCACCAATGAGCACAAAGAAGGGAAACCACCATGCAAGAAAAATTAAACAAATGAAAGTTATAGGATCATAGCCTTCAAGCTGGAAGAGGCATTGGAGGTCATCTTCTTTCAACAGGTTCTTTAGATATGTTTGACTTCATTTAAGAAACTTTTGCTTTTCAAAGTGTTTTAAGGGCTTAAGAAAAGCCCTCCTCTTCCTCCTTAGCCTTCCCACACACCCAAGGTTGGCAGCCCTCCCTTAACTACTTCAACCCCCAAATTAGGCCTTTTGGGAGAAAAAAAAATTAAGCTCTTTCATCTGGGAAGAAAAGAATGGACTCTCCTTGAATATGTACTATCTGGGAAACAAAAACAACAAAAAATCAAGACTGCAGGACTTTCATCAGAGAATGAATCTGCTAAATTTAGGATTAAAAAAACAACAGCAACATATGTACTTGTTATTTGTCAGTGAAAAAAACCCTGTCACCAGACAGTTCTAACAATCTTACTTGAAGTGGGTGTAATTTTTTTTTCCTATTGGGGGAAAGAGTTAATTTTTTTTGGACTCCCTAACTGAAATGTCTACAATTCACCTAGAAGAGGGTAAAGAAATTATAATAAACTTAAGAAATCCAGGTTAAAAATAAAAAATAAAATAAATGCTGATTACTATTTATTAACCAAACAGTATAATGTCTCACATGATGACAGTATTTCCCTTGAAAAAGTTACACCAAATGCACAGATGATACATTGCAATGTTGTGTGAATATATCAAGCATGAGATTCAGAAGCCATCTTTTCCCAGGTGCAGAAGCATTTACACAGAGCAGTTTCTAAGTGTGGCATGGCAGGTCTCAGAGAGCATTGCTTGCACTAATAAGTCAACACATGGCCTGATTCACACACTAGTACAGACATCCCATAGGTACTGACAGCTTGTACACACAACCTTATCCTGGGGCTAGGCCTGGACCCTGCAGAATCTGTGTATTTTTACCAACTAGTCACGCTAGGCTTAACTTAAGACTCATGTCCAGGAAGCAAATTAGAAGAGTAAACCACTCTTTCCCCTCCTCCCCAGTATATTTTATTAAATCAAGCAAACTGACTGCAATTTCCAACATCAGAATATTTCACCCCCCACGTATACATAAAGTGAGGAGGAATCCTTGCACTTTGGGAGTAAATATTTGCAATGATTTCAGATCATTGGCATATCCAGTTTCTCTCTCCTGTCTCTTCTGTCTCTCTTGTCTATGGTATATGGCTCCTACCTGGGAAATCCTAATTAGCACTTCTAGTGTGGGAGCCAGGCAGCCTGTATCTACAGACAGACATGTTGTTGAAATCGAGGCACCGCTCCTAGCTGTCTAAAAGACAAGCAGAGGCGTACAAGATGCAAGAGAAAAGCAGCAGCTTGTATTCAAATGCCCCAGTTTTCCGCCTCCTCCACCTACCTGGACATGGAAGTGTCGACTGAGAGTGAGGATGGGTAGGGCTGCCTGAATCCACCCGTGATGGGATATACAGGCTGACCTTGCCTGAGGTCACAGAAGAAAGGATCCCATCAATAATAAAAACAAGAGTTACCAACTAGCAACAACGAGAGGAGGGCAGGATTAAAATAATGTTGTCTGGGGTTTCAAAAGATCCCCCCCTCCCCACCTCAGTTTCTTCAGTTATAGATAGCTGGTTCCCCATCTCATTCCCACCCCCAAAGAGCCATTTTCCTTAAAGAAAAGCCCTCCTCCCTCACACATCCCAGTTTAAAATCATATTAGTTAACACAAAGGCTTGTGAATCAGGTCTTCTCTGCTAAAAAAAGAGAAAGTAGCCAGTCAGTGAATTTCATCTGCAGACTATTAGGAAATGGAAATAAAAAATAAAGTTGGATAAATCTATTCCAATGACCAAACATTTTTTACACCCCCACACCCCCTACACACCTCTTTCCCATTCACACATTCCTTTAATAAACAAAAGATCTCCTGTTTGTTTTCCTTTCCATCCTCCTTTCAGATTCCATCTCTCCTTCCCTCCCTCCCTCGGTCTTCCCCATATCTAATGTTACATTTTCTTGCATACTTAGTTTACACCCCCGTTTCTTACTGCCCCTGATGGGACTCGGCACAGGATTAATGCCCCCTAAGTAGCTAAGTTCAGAAGGAATAATTGATTCAGGTTTGAAAGTGTAAGCGCAGTCAATTAAATTCAAACAGAGTTATTGACCGAGAGATTTAATGCTTTAATTAAAAAAAAAAAGACAACTGGCATGTCCAAAGCTGCTAGCCTTAACAGCAACCAGGATGACAATCCATAGTTAAAAAGAGGAGAGATGAGAATTCTTGGGGTACTCCATAGGGGTATGGGAGAAGGGAAAGAAACACAGACTGAAGTTTCATCATAGATCCCCCCCCCAAAAAAAGAATAGTACACTCCAAGAGGAGGGGAAAAAAAAGATGAGGGTATCAAAGATAGCAAAAAGACAATACCCTGTGTGTTTCCTCTTCCCTCTTTCTTTCAAATTGCATTTCCTTTGACTTTAAAGTTTTGGATAAATGACGATAATATGTTTTAGAAAAAAAAAACAACCTTTAAAAATGAAATAAAAACGAAGGCAAAAAGGGGTTTAACATTAAATTTTCAAGAAAAGAAAGTTATAAATGACTGGTTTTGATTGATGTTGAAGTTCAAGGTATGCACATCTTTCTCAAAATTCAAGAACTATTTTCACATTTTGAATTCCTGTATAGGGTCTACTCTTCTGACAGCTGATAGCTCCTTCTTCCCAGTTTGCCATGATTAATTTAGTAAGAAAAAAAACACATTATATATGATCACCTTTGGTGCTAGAAATTACAAGTTTATTCATAAAAAAAAAAAAACTTTAAAAAATGTTTTCCCTAAGAACCATCTATTTGCAGTCATACCAAATGCCCAAAGCAACACATTGGATCCATCCAGCTATGAGCTTCAAAGCAAAAATGCTATATGTTCATTTTCTACACATATTAGAAAACAGATTCCACCTGTTTCAAAGTCTACATTTTTTTAATCTTTTAAATTGAAATGAAATGAATTGACCACCTTCCTCACGAAGTGAAATTTCTTTACTCCATGGTCCTGTTCATAATGTTAACATGAATAAATGAAAAAGGAAAGGTATGAAAGTACAGATATTCTACTTCCAAGTTGTCAAAGGGTTCTTACCAGCCAAGAGGTGGGGTAATCTGTCCTACACCACTTGGAGACAGGGGATAAAAGGTAGGGATGTCAGGAGCTGGAGGATGTCTGGACATGCCTGTTAAGAAGAACAGAGGAGAGGTAAATTTTTAGCTTCCACAGGCCACTGGGCAAAGAGATGAATGAAAAAAAGAAATAAAATGCCTTATGCTTTAATCAAGAGACAGAATCAAATTGTTTTTATTGTGGAAATTTGGAAGAAGTTGTAAGGAGAGCACTTTGCAAATGACTATATAAACATGAAGTACTACTATTACTGTTACTATTATTATATTTAGTATTATTCTCAGTTCAAAGGGATTTGAATTCTAAGGGAAAAAATAAAATTCATCTTGACTAACGCATAATATATTTTAGTAATTCAGTTACAACATTTACTTTTTTTGAGGAATCTGTGAAAGCACCAATGCACCATTAATTCAAACTCATCAAATCTGATTTTAGAAAAATGCAATTTATTCTACTTCACTTCCTTTTAGCGAAGAAAAAGCCATACGACTCTTCTAAAATTCAGCATGAAACAAAAGGGAATGATGGTACAGGAAAGGTAAATAGTTTTCCTTACAGTTATTGCAGGATTAGGTAGACACTTACTTTTACCAATTTTTAACTGGCTCCCTCATGGATGAGATTTGGAAAATTTGCTACCAGAGGATCAGGGCTTAATTAGGAATCATCTTCAGCCTCATAATGGTCACACTTGATATGATTCATTGGGTTTCTGACTGTCACTTCATCTTTAGCTAAGCTCTGCACAGCAAGTTGAGACCTCTGGGCTTCAAGGTCACCCAGTTTCACATCAGTTGCATTTCAAAGAAAGGCAACATCCCGATAGAAATGTTCATCTTCCTAGTCACAAAGTGCCCCTTAGCTGTAAGTAGCACCTCAAGATTAGACCTAATCCTAGTCCCTGATGACTCTCCTTTGCTCATGTTTTACCTAAGACTGTCTATAAAAGGAAGAAGGGAGAGAGCCCCATGAGCAAGTCTATGAAAAGCTGTCATTTAATATGTTTGGGAAAGTAGAACCAAGGAGGGGAAAAGCTATTAAAGCTTCTTAACACATTAAATCAACTCCTTTAAAGGCTATTTCAATATTTATACTCACATTCTGAAGGTGTGAAAACTAAAGAGACATACTCATGGGAGACTGAAATGGTACTAAGTGAATAAAGGACTGGTATGTGTGTGGTACAGATAGATTGAGCATTATATCATGGACTGATGTGATATTTACTTTCCATGCAAAATTCCATTGAGTTCCATCTGGATGTTAGGAGATATCAAAAATCTTGAAATTGAAAACAGATTGATAGCCAGCATTCATACACTTCTTTAAGGTCTGAAAAAAGCTTTACATATATTATCTCACTTGTTCCTCACAACTCCATGAAGTAGGAATCATTATTAGCATTATTTTACAGATGAGGAAATTATGGCTGAGAGTGACTTGTCTAGGGTCACATAGTCGGTCAGTCTAAAGCAAGTCTTCCTGATTCCAAGCCCTAAACTCCTAGCCCCCTGAAACAGGAAGAACAAAAAAAGAGAAGACTGATGGGAACAAGAAAGAGCCAAGCCTGAGATGGGCAGCTAGGTGCGTCAGTGAGTAGAGCATGGAGCTTGTAGTCAAGAAGACCTGAGTTCAAATCCAGCCTCAGACACTTACTAGTTATGTGACCCTATGCAAGTCACTTAACTCTGTTCGCCTTAGTTTCTTCATCTGTAAAATGAACTCGAGAAGGAAATGGCAAATCACTCCAGTATCTTTGCCAAGAAAATCCCAAATGGGCTCATGAAGAGTTGGGCATGATTAAACAACAACAAAGACACATGCTAG
The DNA here is from genome assembly GCA_011680675.1 of Gymnobelideus leadbeateri. Lineage (NCBI taxonomy): Eukaryota > Metazoa > Chordata > Mammalia > Diprotodontia > Petauridae > Gymnobelideus > Gymnobelideus leadbeateri. The sequence continues at coordinate 241,347 of WOXC01004581.1, read as the reverse complement.
GCATTAATAACTAAAAAAAAGAGAAATCTTACTTAATACCCAGGTAAGCAAGCTGTTGTTGTTCTAGTCATTTTCAATCATCTCCAACTTTTGGTGACCCCATTTTGAGTTTTCTTAGCAAAGATATGGAGTGAGTTGCCATTTCCTTCTCAGTAAGCAAGACATGGGGAGAAAGAGAAAGGCCCCTTCTTTTTTCTTTTTCTTTTTTTTTTAAAGCAATTGGGGTTATGTAACTTGCTCAATGTTACACAGCAGTCATTATTTATGTGTGGGTGCTCATCTTCTGAGGCTGGATCTGATTCCGGGTCGTCCCAACTCTGGGGCTGGCACTCTTACTCACTGCGACATCTAGCTTCCCCCAAATTATTTAGTTCTGCTCATTTCTTTTTTCTTTTATTTTCTTGCTTTTTGGAGGACAATTGGGGTTAAGTGACTTGCCCAAAGTCACGTAGCTAGTTTTTGTGTTAAGTGTCTGAGGCTGGATTTGAATTCAGGTCCTCCTGACTCCAGGGCCAATGCTCTGCAACACCTAGCTGTCCCCCCCCCCCCTTCCTTTTTCTTAATATATCAACTAAAACATAAGATAGATCTTGTTCTTGCTCAGGGTCCGGTGGTATGGCTACACAGCAGTTCCTGTGAAAAAAATCTCAATATTTTAATAGACTACAAGGTTACTGTAAGTCAGCCATATATCATTCCTCTTACAGAAGTTTCTTATCTTCAGACTGAATCTTTGAATCCACTTTTCCCCCATCACACACACACACACACACACACACACACACACACACACACGTACTCACACACAATTAAAATGTAACCTCCTTGAGAGAAGGTATTGTTTCACCTTTGAATTTGTATCTACAGTCTAATACATAGTAGGCACTTAATAGATGCACCTTGACTGATAGTTGACAAGTCCCCAAAGTTAATGTAATCTAAACCTTTGTAGTAATAGACTACATTTAGAACAAAGAAGGTAATACGTTTATTATACTCTGTTCTTGTCTATCCATATAATCACTAGCATTTTTTTTTTTTTGCTTTTTGGAGGGCAATTGGGGTTAAGTAACTTGCCCAAGGTCACACGGCTAGGTTTTGTTTGTTTGTTTGTTTGTTTGTGTGTGCGTTAAGTGTCTGAGGCCAGATCCAAACTCAGGTCCTTCTGACTCCAGGGCCGACACTCTACTAATTGCGCCACCTAGCCGCCCCATCACTAGCATTTATTAATAGCATTTATAAATACGAATATAAATAATAGCATTTGTAAAGTGCTTTAAGATTAAAAAAACATTTTGTATTATGTTAACTCATTTGTTCCTCAAAACAACCCTGGGAGGAAGGTGCTATTCTTATACCCCATTTTACAGCTGAGAAAATGGAGGTAGAAGAGCGTTGTGTGACTTACCCAGGGTCACACAGCTATTCAGTGTTTAAGGCAAGATTTAAATTTTTCCTGATTCCCAAGCCCAAGGTCTTTTTGTCCACCATTCTGTTACCACATTTTGAGAAGGACATTGATTAACTGAACTTAATCCCAAGGAGGGTGGCCATGCCAGTCAAAAACTGAGTTAAAGGACTTGTACAGATGTATGTAGCATGGCAAAAAGTAGATTTAAGAGGAAACTTGATAGTTCTTTGCAAATGTGTCTGCAAATATTTGAAAGACTGTCAAGTGAAAGAAAGATTAGCCTTGTTCTTCTTGAAGCTAGAGGGAAGAGATAAGAACAATGGATGAACTTGAAGAGTCAGATTTTATTTTGATGCAAGAAAAGTCTGCCTGATGTTAAAAGCTGCTCCTGAGTGCAATGGGCTGTCTCAGGAGGGACTGGGCTCCCTTTCCATTTCTCAAAGATGATGTAGACCATAGATTCTTAACTTTTTTTTTTCCAATCACGGACCCATTTTTCAATCCGTTGTCAGAATAATGATTTTAAAAGCATAAAATAAAATAGGATTACAAAGGAAACCAGTTTTGTTGAAAAAGAGATGTATTTTTTTCTCACCCAAGTTCACAAACCCATAATAATCTATACATGGACCAAGTTAAGAATTCCCTGTTATAGAGGGAGGTTCCTGTTCAAGTCTGCATTGAACTAGAAGACCACAAAAGCCCCTTTTGATTCTGAGAGTCTATTGAAAAATGCACATTAATGAATTCATCATGATAGCTAGTCCTTCCTTTGATCTAGAATGATGGTGTCAAAATCAAGTAGAAATGGGGACCATCAAATCACATCTAAAGTTTTTGCAGGCTGCACAATGATCTATAATATTTTTATTTATTTTATTCAATATCTCCTAATTATATTTTCATCTGATTCAGACTGAATTTAGAAGTGAGGAGGCTACTTCACATCAGACACATTTGATGAGATCATAACCCTAAAGTTGACTCCTTTGTCAGAGGCAGCTAGATGATATGATGAGCTGAGTGCTAGACCTGGGCTCTGGAAGATCTGAGTTCAAATCCTGCCTCAGACACTTCCTAACTGTGTGACCCTGGACAAATCACACAATCTCTGTCTCTATTTCCTCAACTGTAAAGTGGAGCTAAGAATACCACCTACTTCCAAGGGGTGTTGTGAGGATCAGCTGAAATATATATATAATTGAAAAGAACCTTAAAGAACATGTTCTAATGTTCCAACTAATTCTTTGACCATTTTCCATCAGTATAAACTAGAAAGATTGAACCTCACATTTACCATGGACATCATAATTTGTAACAATTTTAATGACACAATAGACCACAGTATCTTAGTGCTAGACCTGAAAGGAATGTCAGAAGTCATCTGGTCTAAATACATAGATATTAAAAAGTTTAGCAGAGTGCCCAGCACATAGTAGGTGCTAAATAAATGCTTGTTTTCTTCCTTTGGCCAAACTGACCTGGAATTACATGAGCTGAAAATAACTATGAAATCATGGACTATTCAAAGTTATGGCTGTAGGAAACAAAGGGGGACAGGGAGGATGTGGGAGTGGGGCTCAACTCAGCTTCCAGAGGAAATGGGAAAATATTGACAATTGACAATTGAAAATATTATTCAGGATGAGACACTGTGTTCTTGGTTCTGACTCATAAGCATGTGTGATGTTGTAGCTCCTGCCTTTGAACAGCCAAGGTCCTTTCAACAATGGCCAATGTTTGACTCTACAAAATCAGGACACGAATAAAAATCGTAATATTTCAATACTTGTAGAGATTTATGGTTTTGTCAATGTGCCTACTTCCTCCGCTGAAATAGGTTAAAAGCCCTTCATGCTTTAATATAGCATCTTAACAAGTTCCTAGGTCCAAAAAGAAAGGAAAAAGCACCAATCGCCAGAAATGAACCTCTCTGAACTTTACTAGACTGGTGCCCAGATAATGACTGATGAACAGCCTGTTAGCTAAGCCCATATTAGAGACTAAAGCTGATGCTTCATTGCCTTCACCTTTGAGAATCCAGTGTCACCTCTAAGCCAAGGGGAAGAGCAGAATTTTAGGATTAAAAAAATCAACACAAACTGAAAATAGGATTATGATGGTATTTTTTTTTTTTAATCTCACTTGTGGCAAGGCTATCTAATCCAAATAGGAAAGTAAATCTACTCTGGTAATCATCCACTGAAGACAAGGCAGGCTCATTCATTACTACAGAGACACACACTGGCCACATTTAACCTGTCAGGCTTAAAGTCCATGAAATTGACAGTTTTGTATGTGTTGAAAGTGGCCTTCAGTATGTCCTCACTTCTGTTCCTATAAAAGTCCCCTTCCAAGTTTTACTGCCTATCACTGCCCTTCACATGCTTTGGATTGCCGCCAAACTGACCTTCAGTTCCCTTTTTTTTCCTTTTTGGAGGGCAAATGGGGTTAAGAAACTTGCCCAAGGTCACACGACTAGGTTTTTGTTTGTGTGTGTTAAGTGTCTGAGCCTGGAACTGAACTCAGGTCCTTCTGACTCCAGGGGCAGTGCTCTACTCACTGCGCCACCTAGCCGCCCCCACCTTCAGTTCACTTTTGCTCATATACAGTGTTCCATCTCATTTCACCATCCTGTTGTACGACATTTCTGTCCCACATCTGAAATGCCCTCCCCCCTCATATCGACCTACTGGAATCCCTAAATGAATGAAAATGCATTTAAGTCCTACTATGTGCAAAGCATTTTCTAAATGCTAGAGATACAAATAAAAAGAGTTAAAATGTCTCTCCTTCCAAGAAGCTTACATTTTAAGAGGGGTACACGACACATATATTAGATTTTGGCAGCAAGTTAGATGGAATCTCACAGTCCTTAGGGTATAGAAGCAAAGTAGATGATTATGCATTTTCTTTAACATCATCTCCACTAAAACAAAACAAAACAAAAAGAATCAAATGCAACCCACATTTATATCACTTAAATCCACATGCAAGTCAATACATCACCTTCCTGATGTCATTGGTCCTCTTTGAGAATGAAGGACGAACAATAATAATATTTCTAATGCATAGTTATGACCATTTTACTCCCCAGCTCAAAAATCTACAATGGTTTCCTGTTGCCTAGGTTAAAATACAACCTAGTTATTCAAAATCTTCCAAAATTTGGTTCTAACCTATCTTTACAGTTTTTTATTCACATCATTTTCCTTCACATACTCTATAATCCTGCCAACTTAGAATTCCCCAACCTTGTTCTAAACTTTCCCATCTCTGTGAATTTGTATGGCTCACCTACCACACCTGGAGTGTATTTTCTTCTGTATGAGACCTTCTCTTCCTTCAAGCCCAGCTCAAGTGGATTTCTTCCCATAAAGTCCTTCTTGATTCTCCCCCCAGAAAGACCTCTCCCCCCCTTAAATGTCCCCATCACATTATTCCTTGTGTGCTGCACTCACCTATGCACAAGTGGAATCCCACGTCTTATACGTCACTTAAAGACAAGGAATAGCCATTTTCATTTTTTAAATCCCATTGAACTTTGCACACATCAGTAAATAGATTTATACAGATTATTCCCACTAGCTATTATCCCATGTCTTTTCTCTTCTTCTCAGTTGAACTCCTTGAAAAAAGCCATCTACACTGAAGAACTTCACTTCCTTTCCTTCATATCCACTTCTAAACTCGGCAACCTGGATTCCAACCTCATCATTCAAATGAAACTGCCCTTTCCAACATGACCAATTTTCTCTTGATTTCCAAATTTCTTACCTTCCCTGTCTTCTCATACTTTACTCCATGTATTCAGTGACCCAAAGGCAGTCCTTGCTGCATGTCCTACAAGACACTCCACCTCTTGACTCTGGGCATTTTCTCTGGTTCTCCCATGTGCCTAGAATACTTTCCTTTATCGCCTCTGCCCCTTGGCTTCCTGAAATCTCACCAAAAATCCTGCCTTATGCAAGAGTCTTTCTGTACTTTAATAGAAATTCTAGTGCCTTCCCTCTGAGGTAATTTCCAATTTATCCTATATATAATTTGTACACAGATGTTTGCTGTCTCCTCCATTAGACTGAGATCCTTTCTAGTTTTGCCTTTCTTTATATCCTACAATACCTAGTACATAGCAAGTGTTTAATAAATGCTTGCTAACTTGACTTGAAATCTTCTCAAACCTTTTCTCAAGGTTATTAGTTCCTTCTTAAACTCAGTTGGATTACCTTTTCCTCTTGGATATTTTCTTCTCTCTAGGTTTTTCTGACGTTGCTCTCTTCTAGTTTTCTTTCTATCCCCTTATCAATCTCTTTTCCTGGATCTTCATCTATGTCATGCCCACTAATTGTGGGTGTCCCCCACAAAGCTCTTAACTAGACCCTTTTCTCTTTACCTTAAATAATATCTCACTTGACAACAGTGCCCATGGATTCAATCGTCATTTCTATGCAAATTCTCATATTTATTTATCCATCCCTAATATATTTCTCCTGAGCTTCAACCTTGCATCATCAACTATCTTTTGGATTGTCATCTTGAAATGGATGCCTCATAGGCATCTCAAACTCAAAATGTCCAAAACAAAACTTGTTAGCTTTTCCTCAAAACCCTACTATCTTTCCAAGATACCAAACCATTCTTCCAGTCACCCACAATCTCAACTTGTGGGTCATCCTCAGCTTCATTCACATTTCTAATCTGTTGCTATTCTTGCCATTTCTACTTTGCCAACATCTCTCATATACATCCTCTCCCTTTTCTCCATTTACATGGCCACCACCCTAGTACAGTAAAAAAAATGCCCCAACTCTTACCTGGATAATTACATTAGCTTCCTAATTTGTCTTACCCCATTCCAATCCATCTTCCACTAAACCCCCAAAGTGATTTTTGCTGCCCCTTTCCTCAATAAACTTCCCTATTACCTCCAGGATCAAATATAAACTCCTTTATTTGGTATTTATAGCTCTTTCCAGCTTGGGCTCTCCCTCCTTTTCCAGCATTACACTTTATTCCCCTCCACCATCTCAGTCACACTGCTATTCCTCAAACACGACACTCCATCTCTCACCTGAATATCTGGGAACATTCTCCTGCCATACTTTCTGCCTCTTTCTTGACTTCCTTAAAGACTCAGACTCAAATTCCACAACACCCTCAAAAGCCTTTTCCTGGTTTCCCTAACTGTCATCTCCTCTGTTAGAATGTGAGATCCTTTAAAGTCAGGAATATTTCTAACCCCAGTGGCTTAGCAAACACTTCATAAAGGCTTGTTGACTGACAGCCTCACTAACTTCTTATCTTATTATAAGGCTGTATCAGCTAGGGACTAACGCACCATTCACTGGATGGCTGCCCATATGTAGTGTGCTTTTGACCATTATATTATATAGAGGAATTTTATTATTATATTATATATTATATTAAGTTCTTGTATATATATAATGTATATTACATTGTGTGTATTACATTACATTATATATTATATATAGTAGAGTAGAGTAGACTGTGGAAAATTACAAAAAATTCTATCAAAACCCAGGCTGAGAGAATCAGGTTGAATTTTTAGCATAAGAAAATAGCATTACTGATTGCATGCCATCTTGGGGAGGACGAAGGGGAGGGAGGTGAAGAAAATTTCAAACTCAAAAGCTTATGGAGCTGAATGTTGTAAACTAAAAGTGAATAAATAAATTTTTAAAAATTAAAAAAAGAAAATAACATCAGTAGTAATGCAATTAGAGCCACCATAAAGAGAGAACTAACCTCTCAGTCAGCAAGACCTAGGTTCAAATCTTGCCTCTTGATACCTACAAGCCTCTTAGATCTAAGTTGTAGAACAGAGGTTGATCTGCTTTGGTAAAGAAAAAATCTTATGGAAATAAAGTCAAAGGTCTGGTAAAAAAAAATGCAACATATAGGAAGAAAGATGTTCCCTTTACAATGATCATTTCAGTTAATAACATGAACATCTGTGTGACTTTGTATAAAGTATGTTTCTTTCAAAAAACTTGAAATCATTTTTTCTACTAAAAACCTTCACTATTTCAATCTAGGGGTGTAGGGGAGGACAGTCTAAATGAGTGAAAATGCAGAATTCTAGACTATCTTTAATGATACCAGCTGAATCCGTTTCTTACTTTAAGGCCTGCAAAGCACTTTCCATCCAATTTTACAGGTATCCTCACAGCAACCCAGTGAGATAAGCACCTATAGGTATCATGAATCCTGTTCTGCAAATGAGAGCTGAAGTTCAAAGCTAGAAATGTTGGTTGGCGCAAGATTGTACAAGTTGAGCCTGTGTTTTATTCTATAGGCAGCAGGAAAGCCCTAGCAGGAATGGGGAACCTGTGGCCTCAAGACCACATGTGGCCTTCTAGGTCCTCGAGTGCAGCCTTTTGTTTGAGTCCACATTTTATAGGACAAATACTTTTATTAAGGAGAATTGTTCTGGGAATTTTAGATTCAGTCAAAGGGTTGTAGTTGAGGACCTAGAGGGCCACAGGTTTCTTACCCCTGTAGAATTTTTGAGGAAGGCATATTCAAAGCTGGGCATTAGAAATTTTATTGGAACAACTGTGTAGAAGATGGATTAGAGAGTGAAGAGACAGTGTTTAGCCCAATTCTTGGCACACAGTCAGTGCTTAATAAATGTTTGCTGATTGACTGAGTAGACTCTACTTAGTAGAGGCAGAGAAAGGAGTAAGGAGGCTATTGCAACAATCCAAATGAGAAGTTTGATAAAGACCTAACTATGATGGTGAGAAATGTGTTTATAGAGGTAGGATGGGAAGTGTTAAAGGTGACTATGGCTCTGAGAAGTTGGGACAATGGTGGTACTGTCAACTAAAAGAGGGAAATTAGGATGAGGAACTAATTTGAGGACGAATGATAACAACTTTCATTTTAATCATACTGACTTTGTTGTTGTTGTTTGTCCTTTGTTCTCAAAGAGGACCATGGCATCAGGAAGGTGATGCCAGTGAATTGGATTTAAGTGAGGAAGAGTTGTGCAAAGTCACCAGCTTCACTTTCTTCTCCAGAGCCATCTAGGTTCAGAAACAATGTATAGATCAAGATGACTGGAGATGGCCTCCATGTGGACTTTGGGGTACTGGCCAGACATCCAGGTGGAAATATCCAATGAACGTTAAGTGTCTGCCAGTTTTTTTTTTTTTTGTTTGTTTGTTTTGTTTTGCTTTTTGGAGGGCAATCAGGGTTAAGTAACTTGCCCAAGGTCACACTGCTAGGTTTGTTTTTTTTGTTTGTTTGTTTGTTTGTGTGTGTTAAGTGTCTGAGGCCGGATCCAAACCCAGGTCCTTCTGACTCTAGGGCCAGCGCTCTATTCACCACCTAGCCACCCCGTGTCTGCCAGTTTTATTGACATAGAAGGCTCTTCAGTAAAGAAACCCCAGTGCAGATTGGCAACTCTTCTGAAAGTTACAGTCTTGGAGAATTTCCTTGGGGAGAGATTAAGTGATCTGCCCAGGGTCACATAGCCATCCATCGTGTTTCAGGGTGGGACTTAAACCCCTGGACTTCATGGCTCAAAGAATAGCTCCCTATCCACTGCTCCACGTTGTTTACCACCCATGTCTCCTGAGACTTCATAGGTTGAAATTAACTAATCAAAAATTTAAGAGTTGCTAATAAAGTTTATTAGTTGTGTTTGTGTCCAATGTTAAGTTAATAATAAACCATTTTTTTAAAAGAGATCACTGTTTATCTTCAAGATGTATTTTGGGAGGTTAGGACCATTTATGTTTTGAAAAACAGTAACACGCTAAACTCTTTGAAAACAAATGTGCTCACTATTCTCAGCTCCCCAAAATGTTATTCATACTTTATTTGTTTTACTTGTTTAATTTTGTTTTGACACTTAAAGCTCTCTACAACCTGGTCCCATCTTATCTGTTCAGCCTTCTAGTGTATCACTCCCCTCCACTCATTCTCGGGTCCAGCCTCATGAAACTTCTGGTTGTTCTTTGCAATAGACAAACCATCTCCTGGCTCCATACCTGTCCATGATGCCTCAAATGATCTTCCTCCTCCCTTTCACCTCTTGCAATTTCTGACTTCTGTCAAGGCTCAGCTTAACATGACCTTCTGAAGGATACCTTTTCTATTTTCCCCTAAATGATAGTGCCTCCAAGGTTAACCTAGAATCTGCTCTGTACATATCTGTACATAATTAACTATGATCATTTTGTTTTTCTGGGAGAATATAAACTTCTAGGTCAGGAACGTAATCAACATACATTTATAAAGGACCTCCTATATGCCAAGTACTGTGTTAGGTGTTAGGGATACAAACCCAAAGAATGAGTTGTGCAAATTCTCTAAGACTGTAATTTTCAGAAGAGTTTCCAATCTGCCCTGGGGTTTCTTTACTGAAGAGCCTTCTATGTCAATAAAACTGGCAGGCACTTAATTCCACTGGATATTTCCACCTGGATGTCTGGCCAGTACCCCAAAGTCCACATGGAGGCCCATCTTCAATCATCCTGATCTATTTATTGTTGCTGGACCCAGATGGCTCTGGAGAAGAAAGTGAGACTGGTGACTTTGCAGAGCTCTTGCAAGAAGCTTACATTCTAAAAAAAAATCTGTTAATTTGCATAGCTAATGCTTTCTCAAAAACAATTCAAAGATAAGCTTCAGGAAATCTTTGGAAATTTAGTCTCTAAATTAATAGAATTGTTTTTTAATATTAAAAAAATGTCCTTGTACACAAAAGGTTGGGAATGATTGTTCTAGACCAGAGTTACAGTATAATCATGGAACCTGAAATCCATCTAACAAGCATGTGATGGCTATACATACACTGATTTTTAAAAGGGGAACACAGCCCAAGAAAAGTTAAATAACTTGTTGGTAATAATAAAGTGTGCTGTTAGACAATCCATATAAAAATTTAGGTTATTCTTTTTCTTCTGGGTTCCAATCACCAAGTTAATTTGCCCCAATTATTGGCAGTAGAATTATTATAAGAGGTCCTAAAGTTCATATATACTTTTAAGTACTATTCACTTTGATCTTTCATTTCAACTGCTATCATGGAGAGGAGGAAATAGAATGTCATTTAAATCTCTCTCTCTCTCTCTCTCTCTCTCTCTCTCTCTCTCTCTCTCTCACACACACACACACACACACATTAATGTCCACATATCCATTGTTCTAGAGAAGAATTTCTCAAAGTGTGGTCCAGAGACATCTGATGGGGTGTCCACTGGTCAAAATTATTTAATACTAAGATATTTTCATTTCAAATGTGGAAAATATTTAAAGGTTTAAATAGATTGTGAGCTCCTTGAGGGCAGGGGCTATCTTTTGCCTTTTTTTTTAACGCGCAGTATGCTTACTGATCGATTGATTATAACCCCATATAAACAAAACCTCTTTGGAGTGGTGGTCTTCAATAATTTTTAAGGGTGCAAAGGGGTCTCGAGACCAAAAAGTTTGTGAGCTTTAGATTATAGTCATAGAAAACAAGGCTGGATTCCTAACATTAGAAAAAAATTCAACATAACACAATATTTAATATATAGGCTTTCTTGAGATGATAAGTTATTGCTATATAATATTCTGAATTCTCTCCTATGTTCTACTGTGCACATGACATGTTTTTTTGTTTTTATTTCATATATAAATTCAATATTTAACTTTATAATGTTTCTTTTTCTTTTCCTATTATGTATTTTATTTTATTTAGTTTTTCCTATTTTAGTATTTGTCTAAAATTTTAAAAAATTAAAAAAAACAAGATTTGACCTTTAACCATGTAGATTCTTGTACTGGGATGAGTTTTAATAGCCCAAGGGTCATTTCCTTAGGATTTAGGTATCTGCTTCTTACAGGGTCTCTTTGCCTCCAATCCCCATTACTTCAAATACATTAGCTGCTAAGATAAATAGACATCTCAAATGTCAAAGCTGATAATAAGCAGATGATAGGTGTAAAACAAGGGAATTTTAAAAATCTTCCCAAAATTGACCATAGTAGCAAAATTCATCAAACTGAAAGATACAGGTTGGATTCAAAGATTTGGAAGGGAGATAATCTAAGCAATGTCTTTAGTCCCTTCCACTTCTCATAGTCCTTGACTCAGGCTCCATAATAAAGTCAGTGGTGTGTTAATGAAATATTTATTAAAGTGTATAAAAGGGAATGAGTTTCCATTGTAACAATACTCTCAGGTCAGCAAAGATGAATTCATTTAAAAAAATAAGGCACTTCACAAACATAGATTCAAAACAAAAACTCAAATTGTTCACCAAATAGAAATAATTTGGCAAGGAATGGTGCTTCTCTCCAAGAAGCAAGAATAAGTTATCAGTCAGAATTCAAGGATAATGGTGATGATGAGAATAATTGTTAGCAAAGTACTTTCCTTATGTTGACTCATTTGATCCTCAGGACAACCCTGGGAAGTGGGTGCTGTTATTATACCCATTTTATGGATGAGGAAAACAGTCATTATCAAAAGTGAGTTTTAATCCAGTGAGTTTGAATGCCTACTCTGATACTACCACAACTATTTATTTGTTTCATTAAAAATTAATTAAACATTATTTAATTTAAAAAGACATGAACCAGACTTAATATTTCATTGGTATAGGGAACCCCTAAGAATGGAAACTTTCTCTACCAATGCAAATCAATTCTATAATCTATATTCTTAGAGAGTTGCCTGAGTGACTGAGATAACAACTAACTCTTCTTTGGTTCTTCTTGACTCTGAAGTCAAATCTGTCTACTATTTCCACATTGAAAAATTACCTTAAACAAAAGCAAAATTAAAAACCAGGCCAAGTTCTGTCTTTTTAAGTTGGGTTAATATGATTAGCCTCCTTAGTCTAAGAAAGTGATTTACATATGGTAACTAAATGAATAAACGGTATATATCCTGTGCTTTACTTTGTGTCTTGTTTTGAGATTACACAATTTTCTTGAGCATTATCACTTCCCACCAGGTTTCAATTTGGTTGAAGTGAGAGAGACGTTAAAACCTATCCAGTCAATTTGTGATTACTCATTCTGATGGAAGGATAGTGAAAACCTGGATAACTTAAAAATAGAAATCTAAAAAAAAAACCTTAATTTTAGCAGGCATCCTCAATCTTTATTTTTTTCTACTAAGCTTTAGAAATGATATCATTATTATATCACAGCCTCCAGTGAAGTCTTTTTCCTCTCCAATACCCCACTGGGCCTGGGAGGTTACCCTGGACTCTTAGAGGATATGCCAGTGCGGGTAGATCCTCCTAAACTGGAAAGACTCTAAGGGTAGATCTAGCAATGAATGGAAGTTATGGCTATTTAAATGTTGCTAGATAGAATGTAACCTTGTTGAGTGCAGGAACTGTTTTATTTTTGTCTTCGTATGTGGGTTTTTGGCACAAAGAAGGTGTTTAACAAATGCTCAATGATTATTTGATTACTTGTTTTAAGAGGACCAGTCTGGTGAAATTCAAAAAGTTTCATCACCAGTTTGGTTTTGAGGGAGACTGTGGGGGGGAGCAATGTTTTTTTTATTTTTTTCTGGCCACAGAAACTTTCAAAGATTGCTGATCAGGTTGTAGTGAATTAATCTGTGTTAGTGGAAGGGGTAACCACATTGATAAAACCACAGATCCTTGAAGTGCTGAATTAAGTATTTTAAAGTAAGAACTACTGGGGTGGCTAGGTGGTACAGTAAGTAAGAATGCTGGCCCCGGAATTGGGACGACCCGGGATCGGATCTGGCCTCAGAAAATGAGCTCCCACACATAAATAATGACTAGTCGTGCATGTAACCTTGAGAAAGTTACTTAACCCCAATTGCTTTAAAAAAAAATAAAGTAAGAACTACTAGTAAGTTGCCAAATCCATTGCTCCAAACTCCCCTTCGTTTCCTGTTCCATTTACCTTTTCTTGAAAGATATGTTGACTATATAAGAGAGGGTGAGTGTCTACAAACAAAGTGTCATGAAGAATCTGGATATAGTTTCAACCATTTGTCATGTATGTTGTATGGGGCGTACATGGTTCAGTCACGTGGCTGAAGCAATGAACTCAGATCCTTTCCAGTTTGGGGATTTGGTGAATCCAGGATTCTATATAAGGTGGTGACAATCTTAGATGGAGATATCACTACAATCCTGTCCTTTCACAAATGAAAGAGTCATTGACAAACTAGTAGTAACAATGGGTTTATACTGAGAAAAGGTATATATTTGCTAGAACACTATCCAGGATCAGGGGTCGGGGAAGAGAGGAGCGTAGTGTGCCCATGGAGGAGTCATATTCTCTCTTCACAATTAACTGGTCTATAGGGAAGATGAAACCAGCAACACTGCCCTCATTAGCACCATGCTCTAGCCAACTGAGCTAACCAACATGCTAATTAGCAAAGAAATACCCAAAAGGCAAGCAGCTGGAGAAAGGAAGAACAGAAGCAAAAGACCTAAATAATAAGTCCTTGAATAATTCAGTGTTGTCTGTACATACCATAATACCACACTGGAAACTACTTTTCATATGGGTGGAGATCTGTACACTAAGAGGGAATTAAAGAACCCTAGAATCATGTTGTTGTAGTTATTATTATAACGAATAGTATCACCAATAATGATGATTTAAAGTTTTTATAGTAGGGATAATTACCAATAATGTTAGTGATATTTATAAAAGGCTTTAAATGACTGTTACAAGCTTTAAATAATGATCATAATAGAAGACAAGGTGGGAAAGTACAAGGTTGAGTAGAAAGTGTTTTTTTTTTCTTTTCCTGGTCTATATGTATGAATTCAATAAGTATGCAGGGGTGGGGTGGCCTTCTAGTTCCTTGGGTGTGGCCTTTTGACTGAGTCCAAGTTTTATAGAACAAATCCTTTTATTAAGGAGATTTGTTCTGTGAAGTTTGGATTCAGTCAAAATCTGAAGGACCTAGAGGGCCACATGTGTCCTCAAGCCCACAGGTTCCCCATCCCTTGTCTAAATATATGAATTCACTGAGTATAGGGTAATCCCAGTAAGGACTCTCCTTCTACCAATGCAAATCTAGAATTTAGTTTCTTAGGGCAGGGATTCTTAACCTAAGGTCTGTGTACTTGTGCATTTAAAAAAAAAATTAAATATTTTGATAACTGCATTTCAATATAATTGTCTGTCTTTGTAGTACTATGTATTTTATGTTACACATTAAGAAAGAAAGCAACTTTATTCTGAGAAGAGGTCCATAGGCTTCCCAGACTTCCAAAGGGGTCCACTACACACAAAAAGATTAAGATCCATCCCATTGTCTTAGAGAGCTGCCTGGGACACTGAGACAAAAAAATGAGTTGCCCAGGGTCACACAGTTTGTTTGGCCAGAGGTAAGACTTGAACAGAAGGGGTGGCTAGATGGCATATCGAATAGAGCACCGGTCCTGGAGTCAGGAGGACCTGAGTTCAAATCTGGCCTCAGACACTTAATACAAAAAACTAGCTGTGTGACCTTGGGCAAGTCACTTAACCCCAATTTCCCTACCTTCCCCCTTCTAAAAAGAAAAAATAAAGACTTGAACAGAGGTCTTCTTGACTATAAAGTCTGCTTTCTACCATTATGCTAACTGCCTCTCTGATTCAGGACCTAACAATAATAATAGCTAGAATTTATATACTTTAAGTTTTGCAAAGCAGGTGACAAATATTGTCTCATTTGAGCCTCACAACAATCCTGGGAGATATGTACTTTTATTATTCCCATTCTACAAATGAGGAAACTGAGGCAAACAAAGGTTAAGTGACTTACCCAAGGTCATACAGCTAGTAAATGTTTGAGACAGGATTTGAACTCATAACTTCCTGACTCCACTATATCCACCTAGCTGCTTCTAACAATAACTCACATTTTTATAGAGCGAGGGTAGTAGTAGTGGATGGGAAAAGAGCAAATGTGAATAACACAGGTGACCATTAGCCACGAACTCATTGTTTTGAAGATGCTTATGATTGCCATGTAATTTTAGTGTCTGTCAGCACCAGGAGAAAAACAAACAAACAAGCAAAAAGGCTATGGGTGAGGAATTAAACCAAGGAGATTACTTGTCATCCATTCCCTGTCATCCATCACAAACAGATAGTGAAATGAGGAGCTCAAATGTCACACAGAATTATAAAATTTTAGAGTAGAAAAGTACCTTAGATTTATTCCCTTTCTTACCACCCCATTTTCTAGATGAGAAAGCTGAGTCTTAGACATGGTGAATGATTTGGTTGAGCTCACACAGGTAATCAGAGGTAGATACAATATTGGAACCTCCTGACAACACAGAGCTCTTCCCGATAATCCCACACCATCAGATTTTCTAGGGTTTCCATTTTAATTAAGGAGAAGGATTGAAACTAGCCAGAGTTCCTGACAAAAGAAAGTCTAACACCCACACTCTGACATTCCATCCTCAGAATGGCATGAACCCATTCAATCAAGTTTGTTTCCACTCCTGGAAGAACGAGTCTAAGATGGTCAAGAGAAGATTAGAGTTAAGAGTAAAACCTAAGCATTTAGATGTGTTGACTTTGCATAGTTCTCTAAGAACCTTTACATGGGCACATCCCTGTTTAGAGTGCAGGAAGGGCTGAAGGGAAGGAAATGTCTAAACTTTCAGGAAATTTCATGCAAAAAACAGACCACCTCCTTGCTGAGACAACCTGAAGAACAAAGCTGATGCCCACTGTTAGCTCTAATCAAAGAATGGAGATTTTTACTTCATTTATCTTATACTATTTTGCTATACATTAGTAGAAATACAGTTAGGCATCAACTCATGACATTGTTGGGACAGAGTTTAACTTCCCTTTGTGGCCTTAGACATATTTTTGGATCAAAGATATGGACCTGGAAGTGACCTCAGAGGTCATGTAAACCTCAGCATAGCTATTTATATGGACAAGAGATTAAAAAAAATGTTGCAGTGTTTTTCAAGTGCTAATGATACAGTTCACCAAATCATTTTATAAATGAGGAAACTGAGGCTTAGGCAGAATGTGACTTGCCTAAAGGCCAGAGAGTTAAGTAAGGGGACAGGAGGATAGAGATTTGAACCCTGGATTGAACTGAACTCCACAACCACATGTGATGAATTCTGTGAGTGTTTCAGTTCAATTCTAGAAAATAATAGGTTGGGAGTTGGGGCAGCTGGGTGGAACAGTGGATAGAGTGCTGGGACTGGAGTCAGGAATCAGGAAGACTCATCTTCATGAGTTCAAATCTGGCCTCAGACACTTACTAGCCGGGTGACCCTAAGCAAGTTACTTAACCCTGTTTGTCTCAGTTCCTCAAATGTAAAATGGGCTGGAAAAAGAAATAGCAAACCATTCCAGCATCTCTGCCGAAAAAACCCCAGACAATCAAACACAGCTGAAATAACTTAATAACAACAATAAAATAGCAGTGAGGGTGCAGAAAAGAATTTTAAATCATAAAACTCTTTTAGAGGTTAGTGTGCACATTTCGAAAATGAAAGAAAAATGTAGTCAAGAAAAATCAAATTCGTGTTATGATTCCTCTTCTGCGTTTACTTGTTTCACTTTAGACATACTTCCTATGTGCTGAGATATGCAAATACAATAGAGGGTGCTTAGGATTAAATCTGGGGTAGCCATTTCTTAAATTGTGATTTATTTTTAAGGAACTTAATGATGAGGAGTGTACTCAGCCTCTATCTTTCTCCACCTGAAAAATAAAAAATAAAAACAACAACCCAAAGTTGTGATTTCCCTCCCCCTCTCTCTTTTAAATAGTTTCTCTCTCATCAAATAAATAGCTCTGGCCCTATAGCAAGCATCCGTCATTTACACATCACTTTGGGATGCCGCAAAATCATTTGCAAGATAATCCGGACACAGGAACCCGGGATGCTGTAGCAACGTGAAAAGTACGCTACGGGGAGCTCGCCAGACACTTTGAAGCTTGGAAATCAGGAGCCCGCTCTGCTCCATCCTCTGATCTGTGGGCAACGAGATTCAGAAGGAGGTCGTTCTCACCTTGTTTGGAGTTGACGTCTGATGGGATGTGGGAAGGATGTGATCCTGGTGAAAAGTGCTCGTCGCTGTAAGTGATGAGGGGAGTGAGAGGATGGACCGCGTGGGATGGCTGCACCACGGGAACTTTATTGGACTGCAAAATAACAACAGTAGCAACTGTTAATATTCCTGCCACCCCTTTTCCTCCACCTCTCAGAGCCACTCTGACTTGATGTACGAATAACCACACCCCATCTATTGCCTTAGAATCTGAGGTCATTTTCTGACCTGCATGGGCTTTAATCTCTGGCAATGTGTCGATCACCTTTGTTCAACAGAACCTCTAAGGTCTCTTAGGTACAGTACTGACATCTTTTCAAAGATCAGAACCATTTTAAAGACGTATGTTAAGTCCACTATTTTTTAAATTGCTACTGTTTCACATATTCTAAAATAATGGCTGAGTTCTTATATTTGCATCCTTGAAATACTTAAATTAAGCGTGGAAATTGCAGTAGTTGAATGTATGATAAAATATATTTAAAATTTATATAATACATTAAAATTTTAATTGTTGAATATATAATAAAATAACTTATATTAATATATCAATAAAGGTAGGTGATAGGATTTGTTTATGGTCTTTCACTGGACAAAAACCCAGATGACTCCATACTCTCTTATTCATTCAAGACTATTCAGTGCTTTGGAATGTTTAAAAATAACCTTAACACCATGCTTAAAAAAAAAAAGTTTTAGAGCTCCTAATTCAATCAGTCTCCTGTCTTGCTCTTCCTTCACTTTCTTTCCTGGTTCTGTATACTGGACTGGATATGGGTGTTCACTATAAAGTCAAACTATGTTTGAAACCTACATGCCAACACTTTTTCATTTTTCATAATTCCCTACTTTCGGAAAAGCATTTGAAAAAATACCAATCTAATTCAGAAACTTCAAGCTAGGTAGCTGTATATCTTTTTTAGATATATGTTAATATCTTCATTTAGGCTCCAATAATTTGGACTCTGATAATTATGGCTGGGATGTGTTCTCTTTTTGTTATACAGTAACCACAAAGAAGATTTGCTAAAGTGAGATAGTCATGTAAACACGATTGTAGGGGCATGTTTAACTTACTTTAGGGAATAAACTGTTTTTAAAGAAGTTTAACACATAGGATATTATATGCAAATAAGGTTGCTGATTAAAAGTGAGTCTGATTCATTAAAACAGCCAAGGTGCTATCTCTAGTTAGTAATCCTTTTCAAGTAATTACCAAATAAATGTGTGAACTTGAAAGTAACAAAACTTCATTTATTTAAAATATTCCTTAATTCAGACTTTTTGCTAGTTCAGACTGGCCTTCCCTACAATTAGTCTGGAGTAGCTTAGGCCTCACTGTAATACAAACTAAATGATGTGTGAAGTCTCTTTCCTTCCAGACAAATGCTAGCTAAATTAAGTACAGGAGGCAGACTGAAAGACTTAAGCCTCTGTACTATTTGTGCATAGGGATACATACTTAGGAGTCATGCCTCTGAAGCATGTTTATGTCTGTGTCACAGTAACTCTACCCATAACACATGCTAATTTTGCATTTGATGCTTTCTACAAATTAGGTGTAATGTTAAGAGGTGCCGTAGATGAAACATGCATGACTACCCTGAGGAAAAATAGAGGCAATTATCCTAGTAATACTTAATTCTCTTTTACACCCTATCATTACAGCCTCCACCCAAGGGGGCTGAGCAGGGGGAGGGGGAAAATCCCACATAAGTGTATGTGTGTGTGTGTGTGTGTGTGTGTGTGTGTGTGTGTGTGTGTGTGTGTGTGTGTGTAAGAGAGAGAGAGAGAGAGAGAGAGAGAGAGAGAGAGAGTAGGTGTATGTGTGTGTGTGTGTGTGTGAGAAAGAGAGAAAATGTGTATGTGTGTGTGAGAGAGAGAATGTGTGTGTGTGTGAGAGATAGAAATTGTGTATGTGTATATGTGTTTGTGAGAGAGTAAATGTGTGTGTTTGAGACAATAATACAATTTGCATAGTACCTCTTCCCCCCTATTTTATAATTATCAGCTCTTCCCTAATAGCAGGACTCCAATAGTTATGCCCTTGGCATATATTAAAGGGAGCACCATTATCAAAGCCACCCCATAATTCTCCATACACCTCAGCATAGCTATTTATATGCAGAAGAGGTTAAAAAAAATGTTGCAGTGTTTTTCAAGTGCTAATGATACAGTTCACCAAATACACAGAATGAGCTATTAAACACCAGGAATTAAGGACTGTGGAAATGGGGCATTCATATGAGAAAAACCTTATTAAAATGGAAACCTACACTGATCTTGGTACCCAAATGCTGATGCAAAATGGATTATGTTTCAAATGAATTTCAGAGAATAATAAAGTCTGCCCAGAGTTCAAGTTCAGAAAAAAAATATGTTATTGGAAGACAGTGGGTCACAATAATGTCATAGGGTAGCTATGAAACCTAGATGGAGAAGAAAAAGCAGTAAAATTTTAACACATATATGTATATGTATTACATATACACACTGTGTGTGTGCACACATGCACACCTGTGTTTACATGGCATGTTTTTCTTGTTTTCAGAGCACTACTTTTAAGGAAGTTGCATTAACAGGCAGTATCTTCCTAATGTCTGACCTCTCCCTCCAGTCATATAGCTCAGAATCTGGTGGCATGAATTTTCGCTAAATTATGCTATCCTTGCTCTGCTCTTAATTTTACGGTTTTCAACACAGATTTGCTTTCCTGTGGGAAAGAGATAAGAAGCCGAGGATTTTAATTTAAGCTCTGGCCTTGTCTTATATTTTGCAAGATGAAGAGAGAAAGCAGCACTAGTAGGTGTGTTGAAGCCAACAAGGATTATGTCCATTTTTGTGGCCAAATAATAAAAAGCAATATGAAATCTCAATAATATGTGTGAGCAGAATTCTAAGGACTCTCTCTCTCTCACCTCCTGGTATCCATCTTTGCCATATTTTAGAAACTGAATAAAATGGATTCTAGCCTACATTTCAGATGTTTAACACATTGTAGTTAAGTTCAATCATCTCCTAAATTTGTAGACTTACCCTGAGATCAGCAGTTATTTTAGCAAAAAGGTGAATGTAATGTCATTTGACAAATATACATACATGCATACAGTGAGGAAGACACTGGCAATACAACCCGAAAAGTATTTTACTATAATCATTCATACTTGCTTTTGCTTTTCAAATGATTACTAAAGGAAAAAAAAGTTTCACAACTCTTAAAGAAGGGATAAAGGCTGAAATCATTTTAATTTCCCCTCATTCATAAAGTGGAAGAGCCCAAGGAGGTTTGGTTTCCTGTGAAGGTTATTAAATGTCCCCAATTTTTCCAACATCAGTCCTAGAGAAATCTTTCAAGACACACAAATGCTCCTTATGGATTGACTGACAGTCCTCAGGCATACCAGATACCTGCTCCTACCCTACCTCTCTGTCTCCTTTCCTTCTTTGTTTTCATTCTTGCCATGCTCCTTATTTACCAGTTCTGACTCTATATGAACCATCATTCTCACCCTGAAGCAAGAGGAGCCATGGGAGTCCTAAAACAGTAAGCGAGGGGCTTGGAAAGGCTACCCATGAAGTATCTAGGAAGATTCAGACACTCAAGTACCATGAACCCAACTTTGGATGGTGTATGCTCTGTATATCTGAAGTCTGAAGTTTGAGTCTAATCTCTGATGTTTGACTAAGGATCCTTAGTCTTTCTGAGCCTCAGTTTCACCAGATGGCAAAAGGGTGATCATAATACTGTGCGCTAATGAGCTGAGGATATAAATACAAAAATCAGGACTCTGAAGAGTTTATCATCTTAGGAACGAACGAAAGAAGAAGTTAGGGGAGCATTAGCAACTGAGCGGATCATGTTAAGCTGATGGCATTTATTAAGTGCCTTCTATGAACCTCTAAATAATAATAACAATTATGATAATGACAGCTAGCATTTGCATAGAGCCTTCAGGTTTGCTACACACTTTACAAACATTATCTCATTTGATCCTTACAACAACCCTGGGAGGCCTCATTTTACAGATGAGAAAAATGAGTCACTCAGAGTTAAGTGACTTGCCCAGGGTCACATAGCTAGTAAGTATCAGAGGTGATATTTGCATTAAGGTCTTCCTGTCTCCAGGCCCAATGCTGTATCCATGGAGCCTGTGAATTTGTGATCTGAATACCAGAAAAAGTAAACACCGAAAAATAGTGAGGATCTCCACAAAGACAATAAACATTCAGGAGACCAAAATGCTAACCATTTGGTAGAACATCCAGTGGATTTCAAGTTAAGACATGGGTCCACATTCTAACTCCATTTGCAATCTGAGTGATCTCTGATAAGTTCCTGAATTACTCTGGGTCCCACTTGTCTGTTCTGTAAAACATGAGGGTTGGATTAGGGACCTGAGGTCCTTCTATCTCTATGACCTATAACCTATGTTCTCTTGAAAAAACTATGACTCAGCCCTAATTGGCCTTTCAAAGCCCCTAAAGATGTCCCAGAAACTTGTCTGGTTCTATAAGATGCGGGAAGGGAATAAACATTTATATAGTGTCTGTTATGTTCTAGGCAACATGCTGAATGCTTTTTATAAATATCTCAATAACTCTGCAAGGTGGATACTATTATTCTTCCCATTGTACTATAGTGGAAATGGAGGCAAACAGGTTAAGTGACTTGTCCAAGATCACAGAACTAGGAAGAATCTGAGACTAGATTAGAATTCAGGTCTTCCTGACTCCAGGCCCCATGCTTGATCCACTCATATCATCGTTTTCATAAATGAAATCATCATATCTAACATAACATTTCTGTGAGGGCTATGAAACTATTATTCAAACCTCGATTGATGCCATTGAGTGCATGGATAGAACGGATACAATGGATGTCTTTGGTGCCATTCCTTCTAAAAGTCACCTCACCCTCCCAAAGCACCATTCCAAGAAATAACAGCTGGAATAGGGGTACAAATTGTTAAGAAAATGGATGTCATTTTGGTAAAGGCCAAAAAAAGCTTAAGCCCCCTACTGGCTGAGACTACCTGCTGGCAGAGGTCACTATTGCCCATTCTGCACATCTACAGATTTCCATTAAAACCCAAAGTGTAGACTCTAGCTGTGCATAAAGGTTTCAAGCCCTTTTTCAATTGGTTGTGCATTTTACCAATAGTTATCCTCTTAACAACTGAATCCAGGGGAATTTTAACACTCCACCAACTTATTGAGATGGGAAATTCCATCTGGCCTCAATCGTTATGGTGGCATTTAACTTTTTATTAAACTCTTTAAAAGTCTAGTACTCGTGAAATAGAAAGCATGTAATTTAATACCGTGTTCCCCTCACTTCCCTGAATTTGAGCTTCACAAGCAGTCTGACAATGAAGAGCAGATTTAATTTCCAATACCAAGAGGACATGTTGAATTCTTCCATCAAACAGAATTTAAAATAATATTTAGTGGTAGAAATCTTTCTGAAGGTACCCCCAAATTGTGCCTTTTCTTTTTATTTTCTTTTTATTTTCTTTTTTTTATTCTTTTTTTTTTAAGCAACTGGGGTTAAGTAACTTGCTCAAGGTTACACGGCTAGTCATTATTTGTGTGTGGGTGCTCATTTTCTTGAGGCCGGATTCGATCTCGGGTCATCCCAACTCCGAGGCCGGCACTCTTACTCACTGCGCCACCTAGCCGCCCCATGCCTTTTCTTAGTAAACCTACTCTGGGTCCCAGTCATATGGGGAACACTGTACTTCTCACCTCCGTGTCCATGCCTGGAGTGGACTTGCTCTTTACATCTATCGCTGAGAAATTCAACCTTCTTTCGAAGCTCAACTCAAGCCCACTCCCTACGGGAAGCCCAACCTGATTCCCTCAGTTGCTAGTGCTCCCCAAGTACTTTTTTGTTCATATTTATTCTTAAAATAATAAATTCTTCAAAGTCTTGGTTTTTGGTCTATCCTCAGCACATTTAACACTGTGCCCAATAGAAGGTAGTCAATTTAAAATTCTTGCTGAATGAATAGGGATTATGATAACCATTTTGTCATCTGGTGAAACTAAAACCGGAAAGACTAAGTAACTAAGTGATCCTTGGTCAAACAGCTAATAAACATCAGAGATTGAGCTTGAACTTCAGGCTTCTAATGCCAAATTTACTTGTCTTTTTCTATTCTCCCACATTGATGCCTAGTATTCGAGGGAGCCCACCAGTGTAACAGGTCAGTATTATAATGTAGCTAAAGGTACAACTGTCCAGAACCTACCCACCATCAAAGGAGAATTGGAACATTTATTTTTTCTTCCTGCCATCATTAAGTACTCAGGTGGGCTCTCTGCCTCTGTTGTTTACTTCCCTACCAAATATGTGTGGGCAAAGTCAACTGACACTCTTAGTGTATGCTCAATTTAATCTACTTCTGCTGTCAAAAAGGCCCACTCAATAGTTAATTTTTCCCCTAGAGCCCATCTGTTCTCAACTCTATAGCTAAAGATGAGAATAGTAAGTTTGTTCCACAAGGTTTTGTCTTGGACTCTCTTCTCTCTCTGTAGTACTTTGCTTAGTGAACTCATCAGTTCCCATGGGCTCTCTCTTTGATGATCATATGTTCATGATTTTCAAACCTGCCTATCCTGCCCCAAATTCTCTGCTGACCTCTAATCTCATATCTCAAACCACTTATTAAACATTTTCAACTAGATGTCCCCTAGACATCTTAAATGCAACGTGTCCAAAATTGAACTCATTATCTTTCCCCTAAAACCCTTCATTCTTCTTAATTCCCCTATTACTGGTACCACCATTCTCCCTGTCACTCAAGACTTGCAACCTAGGTGCCATTCTCCACTCCCCACTCTGTCTCCCAGCACATCACTGACATTGCTACCACCAGGATGCAGACCCTTGTTAAGTCACACCCAGGCCATTGCAATAGTCTGTTGGTTATTCTCCCTGCATTTAGTTTTCCAGTACTCCCATCAATCCTGTATTCATCTGCCAAACTGGCCTTCCTAAGGAATAATTACGACCATGCCACACCTCCCTCTACCCCAATTCAATACACTCCAGTGGTTCCCTATTACCTATTGGATCAAATAGAAAATCCCCTGTCTGAGTTTTAAAAACTTCATAATTTGGTCACTATATATTTCCAGTCTTCTTACATCCTACTCCCCTCCATAGACACAGGTTCCATTTCCCAATCCATGAATTTTTACTGACTATCTGGGATGCCGGAATTACTCTCACTTCTCATAACTAACTTCTGATTTCCCTGGCTTCGTTCAGACCTCAACTTAAATCCTTCCAACAAGAACCCTTTCCCGGTCCCCCTTAAGGCATATTGCCTTTTCAATGAGATTACCTCCAATCTACCCTGTATATATTGCTTGTAAACAGTTATTTCTATATTGTCTCCCCCCTTTGAGCATAAGCTCCTTGAGGGCGGGGTCTGTTTTTGTCTTTCTTTGTATGTAGAGTGTCCAGACCACAGTAATAGTTTAATAAATGCTAGTTGAATGACTATATGGTGAGAACATTCTCCACTCTAGAATTCAGTTATCATTGCTGTTGCTATCAGGTATAGACTTCCTCTAGACACATACATACCCATCATCTCTTATTAAAACTTAGAGTTCATTTTTGGATGTTACACGTAGAAAAGGCTGAAGGTAGAATTCAACAAACAGACAGTGGACATCCACGGAATGCTGTACCTGAGGCTTGGCACTCATCAGGTAATAAGAGTAATGACTGGTATTTCAGAGCACTTTAGAGTGTGCAAATGACTGTACATAAATGATAGTGTTTGCTCCTTGCCACAGCCCTGGGAGACAGGTGCTAGTCATATTTTCATTTTACAGATGAATAAACAGGCTTAGAGAGATTACCAAGAGTATGTGAAAAGACCTTGGACCTCATTAATAACTGAACAAGATAACTAAAAGAACTCCCCTTATCTACCGACATAAATGGCTATTCTCCCATATATACACGGTTTTCATAAGAGTCATCTAGATACGAAGTGAGGGAATCCTTAATGGGTGTATGATTAGCTAGCTGGATCAGGGGATAGAGAGCTGAGCCTGGAGTCAGGAAGATATTCAGCCTCAGACACTTACTAGGTGTGTGACCCTGGGCAAGTCACTTAACTTCTATTTGCCTTAATCCATTGGAGAAGAAAATGGCAAACCACTCCATGATCTTTACTAAGAAAACTCCATGGGTAGTATTGGTATGATCTTGTCCATGAAGTCATGAAGAGTCAGATGTGACTAAATGACTGAACAACAAGTGGGAACAGGACATATTCAATAATAAGCCGCATTTTTACCATCTTGTAGTTAATTGAAAGAAGTACAGGGCACAAAGTGCTTATTGTTTTTAGATTATAAAAAAGTATTTGATTTGGAAGAATAAAATGCATCCTTTATAGGCTCTTTTACCAACAAGGTGTCTTCCAGTGAAACGAGAAATAACTGTTCAATTCAAGGAACTTCAGTTGAGACATAAACCAGGGAGATGTATGTTTGCCAAGGTTCATGATGGAGGAGACCTAGGGCACAGTTCTGGTCAAGGAGGGATTTCCTGAGGTTCTTCAGATGATCCTCTTTGTGGATGATATTTTGCTGATTATATCAAGCTGCAGAGCATTGCCAGGAATCCTAGAAGAGGAGTTCAACCTGTCCATCCACACAAGAAAGACCAAGTGAATGAAGAATACCTATTTGCAGATTTCAACATGCATTTAGCACCTTAAAGAACTCATTCAACAGTCTGTGTATATCTGAAACAGCCACAGATGGACAAGGAACTGGGCTCAGTACTGAAAAGGAGAGCAGGGAGAATTGCTTTCAGGAAAATGCAAAGTTCCTTTATTGACTGCAACTTCCTATGAAAGAAAAGGGTCATCTTTTCAATACTAACATTTTACTGGTGGTGTTATATGGCAGCAAGACATGGAACACTATTGTCTCCAAAGAACTCCAAGTGATTATCCCAATGCAGAAGTGCATGCTGAAGGGGAGGAGGGAACAGGCTGCAACACATTAACCAATCAGGAAATGGGAAGAAGAATAGCAGTAAAGAATTCCAACAAGGAACTATAAAACAGGAAGAGAAGATTGGCTAGACACTAGGCAAGAAGAAGAGATTGCAGATGAAGAGTTAGTGTAATCTATACTACTGGGGGTGCTCTTATGATATCAAGAGAAATAAAGAAAGTGATGTTTAGGGGTGACATGCACCAAAGTTGCACATGGATGGGCAAGAATGGATGGAATTCCATTTGCATCATTGACAAAAACTCTTGAATCAATAAGATCACAGGTCCTTGAGTGTTCTGAATTTCAATTATCTATTACTAGGGATGCCTGATTAATATAACAGTTCCAGAATGGTCAAACTGAACTCTTTATCTTTCCCCTCCAAACCTCTCCTCTCCCTAATTTCTCTATTACTGTCAAGGGTACCATTATCCTCCCAGTTACCCCATGTATGAAACTGTAAGGTGGTATAGTGCTGGTCTGGAGTCAGGATGACCTGAATTCAAATCCAGTCTCAAATACTTCCTAGCTGTGTGATCCCAGGCAAATAACTTATTTTTGTTTTGTCTGCCTCAGTTCCCTCATCTGTAAAAAGGAGGTAATAATATGACCTACTTCCCAGGATGATTGTGAAGATCAAATGAGATATTTGTTAAATGCCAGTGATAACTATTATTATCACCAACCTCACAGAGCTATTCAGAGGATCAAATGAGATGACTAATTATCATCAAGAAGGAAGAGCCCAAGCCCCTACTGAAGAGTGCTCAGGGGGTTCTTTCCTATGCTTATCTTTCCTGACTGTGTTTTGCTATGAAGAATTGACTGGATAGCTTTTGGTTTTGATCTGGACCCATGATCTGGTGTCATCAGGGATGTGCTGGAGGTAGCAAGGATTAATAAATTTCCAGTGTAATTATTTACACCTTGGAAATCCACAAATATCCTATGCATATTAGAGCTGGATTTGTCGTTTTGTTGACAGTCTGGATTTAAGAAAGTGATAGAGAAAATGTTTGTTAATAAGGCAGATTAAACTTTAAAAGTGTGCTATTGATTATATTTTGGCGGGTAGGTGACTGGTTGTTAAACCATTACCAGCACACCACTGAAGGTTGGGAACTCCTGATGAGGAAATTAAGTTGCAGGTTGGAAATTGTTTTGCAAAGGAGAACATGACTAATTCTCCTAAATTCCTAAAAATGCCCGATATACAACTGAGGGAGCACTTTGGTTCATGTTTTCCCCTGTCTTTACATCACAATCATTTCTGGGAAGAACAATAATTACTCTCCCTTCTTGAATCCTCCCTTTTAATTTGAACCCTTTCTTTTAACAAGGAAAAACAATTTAGCAAAAACATCTCATATAGTTACCATATCTTCTAATAATAATAGCTAGAATTTATATGACACTTTGGGATCTGAAAAGTGTATCACATGTTGTCATTTAATCTTCCCAACATATCTGTCAAATGCTTTTATTATCCCCATATTTACAGATGAAGTTAACTGAAACACAACCAGATAAAGTGACTTTCCCAGGGTCACCCAGCTAGCATGTTTCTGAGGCAAGATTCAAATTCAGGTCTTCATAACTCCAAGGCCAGCCAGCATCTCTCTACTTCACCACCTAACTGCCATGATATATATACAACATTTTGTCACAAAATCAGGACATCATGATTCCTGTTCAATCAGTGGGAATAGGATGAAATTGGCTGAATAGACTTGGTTGTACCATTTCCCAACAATGTCCCACAACATCTGAGAATAACAAAATACAAGTGAAAATTGGGAATTGTTGCTAGTTCAGTATATATGAAAGTTCGTTATACGTTGTCTTCTGGGAGGAGGGAGAGAAGCTCACAATATAATAATGAAGACAAAATCTCAGGATAAGAGGAAGCTAACTAATGTTTCTTCCCTCTTGCTACTGTGAATGCCAACTACATTTGCTTAAAAAGATGCATATGATATTCCAAGTGTTATCACTCGGCATTGTAATTATCCATGGGATTAATCGTGCTCACACCAGAAAGCTCTAAGGGTGAGTTTTGTATGTTTTCCTCCTTTTCTTTTCTAACCAGAGGGTATGACTTCAGGATCGCTTATATTCATATATAATCAAAGTTGACAAGGATTACAGATCAGAGAGAAATGAAGAAAGAAGACAGATTAGAATATCTCTACTGCCTCCCTTCCTCCAACATCTAAGAAAATAGGGAGAATTAAGATTAGAAAGAGTTCCAGATCAACTCTAGGGTCAGAGCTAAAGGAATTTACCAAAGACTGTAACTGGACAGAATTGGCCTCCTCTAATTTCAACAGTGACAGTAAAAGTCGAGCTATAGCTTTAATGAAGGGGATTGGAGGACTGACTTTTAAAGTTATGTATAATCCACAAGTCACAAAATTATATGCAGCCATCCAACATTTTCTTTCTTAGGTCATGTGTTTTTAACAAAGGGAACGTTCAAGAGTCTTAGAATCTTGTCATTCATTAATTACTAAGAGTTTAAGAGATGGCTTCATGATATTATGGGGGACAGGGTAGCAGGGAAAGGAAGCCAAAGAGGAAAGGGATGATCAAGAGGGGTGGGGAACAACTGGATGAGCAAACAACAGAAGGAAAGAAACATCAGGGGATAACAGAGATTGTGGTTCCTCTCCAGATAGTCTTTTGGCAGAGGGGAAGGGAGAAGGAAGGAGAACACAGAGCAACAATTTCCAATTTGTTTCAGTTATGATACCATGTTATTTATGTGATTTCTTAACCTTCTCTCCTCCTCTAACCTAAACCCCATTATGCTATAAGTACTGTAGGCCATGTACCTCTTTCAATAATTTTCTTTCATCAAAATGAATCAAGACTGTATATCTAGAAATGTAGAATTATTATCTCTGGGGATAATGGACATCCACTAACCAGTCACAACAGCAGAGTTGAGAATTGTATAATTATAGAAAGGCAGTATTTGTAAAGGGATAAAGATAATCTAGACCATGGGATTGAGTACAAGAAAGGGACAATTCCAGAGGAGAGTCATTGATTTAGAGCTAGAAGAGTCCTCCAACATTTTATTTCATTCAACTTTTTAAAAAATTGAATTTAACATGAATAAAATGGACATTTCTATCTATAGAGTAGGCCAATATAGAACACAAAACTGTAAGCTGATTATGTACAGTGTTATATATATATATGTATATATATATATATATATATAATTTCAGCATGTAACTTTCAAAATTGTCCTCCCTGTCTGATTCTGTTCTATTTAAATGACATTCTTTTAAAATATTTCTTCTTTTTTTTTATTTTTTGGCTATTGTATTGCTAGCTCCACCCTCTCTCTCACCACCTCTGATTGAATTGGAAAAAAAAAGAAAAAGAAAACCCTTGTAACAAATATATACAGTCAAGAAAAATATATTCCAACAATGGCCTTGTCCAAATATCTATGTCTCATTCAGCATCTTGAGACCATCACTTAAGTCCAGAGATGCAGATGTGTCATCACTGGTTCTTTGGAATCATGGCTGGTCATTGTATTGATCAGAGATGCTAAGTGTTTCTAAATTGTTCATCTTTACAATGTTGTTACTATATAAATTGTCCTCCTGGTCCTGTTCATTTCACTCTCCATTAATTAATTTAAGTCTATACAAGTTTCTCTGAAACCACTCCTTCCATAATTTCTTACAGTATAACATCCTATTATATTCATACAACCTAATTTGTTAAGGAATTCCCTAATTAATACGTGTATTTCATTAGTTTCCAGTTCTTTCCTTTAACAAAAAGCTACTATAAATATTTTTGTGCATATGGGTCCTTTTCTTCTTTCTTTAGTCTCCTTGGGTATGGGCCTACTGGCATAGCTTAGTCATCTGCAAGGGCAAAACTCTGTTCTCCAGAATGCTGGACCAATTCATTGTACTACTGAAGGTATCTAAGTTGGTCTAGTTTTCTACAGCTCCTCCATCAATTGTAATTTTCTTCCTTTTTTGTCATATTTATCACTCTGATGGGTGAGATGGAACCTCGGAGTTGCTTTAATTTGAATTCCTCTAATTATTAGTGATTTTGGAGCATTTAGTTGTTTATACCTAAGATTTTTTCCTTTGAGAAAAATGCCTGATCATATCCTTTTCCATTTTGATTTATTGGAGAACATCTAAGATATTACTTTTTAGAGAGAAAAATTTCTGCAAAGATTTCTTTCTCAGTTAAATATTTCCCTTCTAATTTTAACTTCATTTCATCTGTGCAAAACCTTTTAAATTTTTTGTAATCAAAACGTAATCAATTTTTATAATAAAAATGGTCCTTTTATCTTCTGTGATCCTTTCTATATATAGTTTGGTTATAAACTCTTCTTCAATCCAGAGTTGGCATTTTCTTCTTTGCTCCTCAAATTTCTTTATGAGCTCACCTGTTATATAAGGCCCTATATCCATTTCAGTCTTATCTTGGAATATGATATTGGATTATACCTGATGTCTGCCAATCCATCTAATTTCGCAACCCCCTCATTTTAACAGATGGTGAGAGTTGAAGCGTAGTGAAGTCACATAAGTGATGAAGGTCATATAGGTAGTAAACAGCAGAAGCAGGATTTGAACTCATATCTTCTGACTTCAGATTCAGCTTGATTCTACTACATTAGACTCTTCAGAGACAAGATGAATGGAAGATGAAGATTATCAAGGTTAAGATTCACTTTGAGGGGGCGGCTAGGTGGCGCAGTGAGTAGAGCACCGGCCCTGGAGTCAGAAGGACTTGAGTTCGGATCCGGCCTCAGACACTTAACCCACACACACAAAAAAAACCTAGCTGTGTGACCTTGGGCAAGTTACTTAACCCCAATTGCCCTAAAGGGGCGGCTAGGTGGCGCAGTGAGTAAGAGTGCCTGCCTCGGAGTTGGGATGACCCGAGATCAAATCTGGCCTCAGAAAATGAGCACCCACACATAAATAATGACTAGCCATGTAACCTTGAGCAAGTTACTTAACCCCAATGGCTTTAAAAAAAAAAAGATTCACTTTGAGAGAGTGATATCTATAAGGCTGTAGGGTTCGAGTAAAAAACAGATAAAAATTTAAAAATAAAAAGTCTGAGTAACATACTCTTCAAAAGGGAGTACATGTCACAATACAATAAAAGTCAAATTTAGTTATAATAATAGCATTTCAAGGTTTACAAAAACCTTTATATACAATATCTCAGTCAAGATTCATGAATAGGACCTGAAAAGTAATTATTACAGGCCCCATTTTAAAGATGAAGAAAGAGAGGTTCAGAAAAATTAAGTGACTTTTCCAAAGTCACACTGCTAGAAAGTCTCAGAGGTAGATTGAAACTCAGGGCTTCTTAATTATGAGCCCAACTCTTGAGGTTACTCTCAGAGTGAAACAGGGGACTGACTTCAAGGAAAAATAGATAATCACTGGGAAAAGAGGCTTCCTAGATAACAGAACAAAGAAGGAAAAGCATCATGAAAAAGAAGGAGAAAGAAAGAAAAAAAAGTCTTCTGGAAAATGTTCAGCCATTGCTTTCCCCCCAAAGGTTTAGGACCCAGAAGAACACCAGCACAGTTTACTCTGAAACAGTACAAATATTTCTAGTGTCTCTATGTTACTGGGAGATCCCAAGTAGGAGAATTTCTAAAGGCCTATGACCAACACTGGTCTTACATAGGCCGATTCTCAGGACCCAGTACTCCCAGGGAAGGAAATCATATTTCCTTGGAATTAATCATACCTTGCTGCTGGAAATATCCTGAAAACTGTTTTCTTTTGACTGTTTAGGATCTCTGGAACTGAACCGACTTCAATGCACTCACACTCAGTTATTCACTGGGTACCTACTATGTGTAACTCAAAACTTTAGTAGCTCTTTGACATGAAAGATAATTTCACTTTTGTCTTTTTCTTTCATATAATAGACACTTAAGAAATGCTTATTTGATTTGGTTCATGGCAAGGCAAAGCAAAGCAGCTAGCTGGGACAGTAGATAGAGCACTGGGCCTGGAGTCAGGAGGACCTGAATTCAAACCCAACCTCAGATATTTACTAGCCGTGTGACCCTGGACAAATCATTTAACCCTATTTGCCTTATTTGCCTCATGTAATATCTGTATTATTTCCTCATCTGTATCTTGCAAAAAGCCCCAGAATGTGTGACATTTTGACTGTAAGGGAAGGCGATCTTGAGTATGTGGCATTTTTATATTTTCTAATTATGTAGTCCTAGCTCCTGCCTGATTTTAAGGAGACAGCTGAATGTGTCAGCATTTTTATTGTGGCTGTACTTGTGTATATTATGAGTAGGAATAGCAATATTTAAACTGTATTTTATAGAGTTGTCTGAATAAGACACCACCGGTAATAATACATTTAACAGGTACCCATCAGAAGCCCAGAGCTGAAAACCAAGAAACAAAGTCAACACTGGCAATACTAGAATTGAAACTATGGTTAAGAAATGAATAGTCTTCTCATTACCAGGAAGCTTGAACAGTTTTCTGTTAATATATTAATGTAATATACATATATCCTAAGGAAATTAGTATGTTCTCTGGGCTTTAAAATACACATGTACATATCTGTGTTTATATGAAGTATATACAATATAACAACACATGTATCATACATAATATGTGTGTACATATATGCATGAATATATATTATATAGACTAGATACAATGTTTCCTGATTGTATAACTATGAATTATAAAAGACATTCTTAAATAATCTCAATGTATTTTTACAATGAATGAAATGGTATTTACATAGTCTAACAAATGGTCTGGAGATTAATGTCTACGTATAACTGTTTCAACATGCCTATCAGTTCAGGTAATTTAAAAACAAAACAAAAAAACCCACTTATTTCCAGTCACGGATCAATCTCTCCCTCTTGCCAAGCAGCTGCATTCCTTCCCACCAACTATTCTTAAAGGTTGTTTGGAGTAAGACTGTTGTTTTTCTTTCTTGAGAGAAAATGCTGCTGCTGCAGCAGCAGCTGTTGCAAACCTTGTTCTAAAACAGGACATGACTATGAAATTCAAGAAAGATGAATTCAGTTCAATAAAACCTTCATTAAGCTTCTATTCTACACATTCATTTTCATTTAAAAGTTGAAACTGGTTACTTGAAACTTACACATTGCCAGGACAGCAGATAGAAGGTAGTTTATTTGATAATGTAGATAGAGAATAGTCATTCCTCACAAGAGAAAGTAACTAATTTTTCCCCTTCAGTTTATCGTCACTAATGAGTCAAATGAGAATTGAAATCTTTTGAAATGAATATATTTGTTTCAGTGGCAAGGGTCATGTGAGAGACACAGAAAGAGGAAGAGAGATATAATGACCTTTCCAAAGACTCCCCTAATGCATTTACATAGTGCAAAAAAAGATGTTCTTTAGCAAAACAAAGACAGCCACAATTAAATTGGGCCACGTTTCCCTGAGGTTCACAATTACAGGATGAAAATGTAAGCAAAAATGTAGTCCTATTCATGTCAATAAAGAAGTTCCCTTTCTAAACATCGATATTTGTTTCCATTATTGATTTGGGGAGAGGGAAAGGTATCTATATAAAATTCAAGGTTTATTCTGAGTAACTGGAATATATTTTCCTTAGGTACAGTATGGGTTCTGTAGGTATATGTCAATTTCTAAACACCATGATGGAAGAAACCCTTTAATTTTCTTCTCTCTATTGATAATCAACAAAGATCATAATCTTGATCACCGTTTCAAAAAGAGATGGAAAATTCCAGAAAAAATAATAAAAGGCTTTCTAGGGCCCTTCCTTTGGCATACTCCAGAATTCCCTGGTCTGTGACCTCCTTTCAGCTAACTCAATTCCAATGAGTAGCTACCAGTAGTCTATCTGATGAATTCCTTGCCTCAAGCTTAACACAACTTTGAATTTAAGGCACTCCTTAAAAGAAGGCATCCACTGTACAACAAGAAAAAAAGACTAAAAAAATAGTTATGGACTTTTTTTTTTACCTCCCATTCCTTTTATTGTGAGAGTCAATGGTGAAAAGATTGCAGAAGAGAAGAATTACTGTAGCCATCTGGAAAAATTAATTATTCACAAATATATTTTCACAAAAAGGAAAAGTGGATTTGCATTTTTTCCCCCTGGAATACTCCTCAGTATATCAGTACTGAACCACAGAGGCTGACTAGGAGAGGGGCCAGAGGTTAGATCTCAGGAATGTTCTCCATTTTATAGTCTGGTGTATGACTCCCTGAAGGCAATCTCTTTCTCTTAGGATAGGTGACTGTAATGAACTGGAATTAGGATTACTGAAAGATTTGTTCAAGTTCTTTTGCCTTAGGGGGAGGGAGGATTTATGCTGTTGTATAGATTTGTATCTTCCCTTGGGGGGGGGGGGGGAAGTCAGTAAAGAAGTCTAAACTAATTTCCTGAACCGATAAGGTTATTGCTTGAACCACAATACATATAACTATTGTAGGCACAAAATAAGGTTACCATTGAAATGACCTCAAAGAACCAAGCAAGAATTCAGTTCAGAAATCTATCGCCCAATAGCCATCCCTAAATCTTCCAAGAGAAGTAACTTCAAAAAGGAATGTTTATTTCCATAGCATACAAGTGCTAGCCCATTGCTGAACTAAAGTACTCCACTGGGATGGTTCCTCTATCATTGAGAATGGAAAATGTACAGTGTGGGGCTATGCAATCCCAAGGAAAGCACATGAGCTTAAGATCGAGAGGAAAGGCATCTAAGCAGAGAGAGGCCCACCTGAAAACAAGCCAACAGCATAAATGTTCAAGCCAGAAACAGAGGTAAAGGCAAGTGGGGACAAGCAGGCAGTCAGGCACAAACACCAGAGTGCAATAATTTTGTGTGACATGACCACAGAGCCCATGATCTGACAGGGAGAGCGTGATCAAAGGCAAATGCTCTAAACACTTTGGACTTGCATTGGATAGAATGTTGGACTTGGAGCCAAGAAGGTCTGTGTTCAAAGCCAGTCCTAGACACTCACTAGCTGTGGGATGCTGGGCAGATCAGTTAACTTTCCTCAGTTTCAGCTTCCTTTTTTGTAGAAAGGAAGCATTCAGAAGCATCCAGGTTGTGCAGTGGTTAGAGCAGGAGATTTGGAGTCAGAAGCCCTGCCTCCAACTCTTACTAGTTACCTGACTCTCGAGTTCCTCATCTATACAATGAGGATAGTAATAGCAACTACCCCACAGGGTTTAAGAGGACCAAATAGTGCTTTGCAAACTTTAAAGCACTACATAAATGCTAGTTATTATTATCATTTAAATCAAGATTTTAATACTTTCTTCAAGAATGAAGAAAGAAAAGAAAGTAAGGAAAAACATGAAGATTATCCTTATGACATACTTCAAAATAATTATTCACCTGGAAGTCTCATGGTATAGTAGAAAAAGGGCCAGATTTGGAGTCTGGAGATGTGGGATCAAATCTAGGCTCTGATGCACAAATAGAGTTGTCTGATTAAAACAAATCACTGTAACTCTTTGAGCCTCAGTCTCCTCACCTATAAAATGGATGCAATAAAAACTGTACTACCCAACGGGGTTCTTAGAAGGGTAGCACTTGGTAAACATTGACATGTTAAAAGTGTGACATGAAAATTGTTATCAGTCTTCAAACTTATCTATGCTATACTGACAATGATGGGGAGGCAGTGATGTGTGTTGAGTATATCAGGGTGAAATGTAGACCAGAATAGAACAAATATTGAGAGTGAAAATATTTTAATTTGTTATTAAAATTCTTACTGGGCCATTTAAAAACGTCTTTTATGTTTGACCTAATTCGTAACAAGGCTTAGACCCATGAGTCTGTGCTAATTGGTAGGGGAGGGGCGGGGGAGAATTCTTTGATGGGGATGTGGTTGTCAGTGCCAAAAGCCCATCGCTGATAACTCCCTTTCTATGAGTATAAGACCAGGAGGATCAATGGCATTCCTCCAACCCCAAGCTTGCCTTGGATATTCCTCCTTGCACTGGTCTTCCTAACCATGCCCAGATTGGGTACTCCCTGGGGTACAGCAACTATGCTGATAAAAGGGCTCAATCCTACCCATCCTCAGCCTTAAAAGAGGGCACAAATCCAAAATTAGGTAAACCTGTCAGGGCCAATCCATAAATTCTAGGGGTCCATAGATAAATGGAGGCAGAGCTATACCTAGCATGTGCGAAATAGGACTTTGTCCCAAGGTACTGACAAAGGGGATAGTGCTTCCTTATCTGAAGAGACCATGCAGAGGACCATGTCCTGATGGGCACTTTTGTCCTCTTTCTGTTTCAAGCCCATCATGTAGCAGGATGGCCCCATTCCTAGGTTCCCATCCCCATGAAGGTCCTTGAGAGGCTCAAGGTTAGACTTCCCTTTTCCCAGGGTGACAATCCTTTGACTATCTGACTGTTCTAGTTGACTTTGCCCCTCTCCATCTCCAGGTTCTACTATTGGCTCATTTCTCTCATTTTTTTCCTAACAGTCCTCATCCTGATTCTATATCCAAGTTTTCTGGAGACTTCACTGTGGTGTGGAAGTTATCATAATCTTTCAGAGGGAGAAGGGACCTCAGAGGCTGCCTCATCCAATCTGTGTCTGAAGAAGACTCTTCTCCACAGCATGCCCAACAAATGCTCATTCAGCCTCTAACTTAAGACTTCAAGTAAGGGATAACATCCTTGTAAGGGGCAGCCCATCTCACTTTTGCATATTTTCTAATAATGGGGAATTTTTTTCTTACCTCAAATCTAAATCTGTTTTTCTGAGATTTCTGTCATATCTCCCAGTTGTGACTCTGTTGAGTTGTTTCAGTCATGTCTGACTCTTTATGACGCCATTTAAGGTTTGTGTTGTTGTTTTCTGTTTTTTTGTTTTTTGTTTGTTTTGGTGTGTGTGTTTTGTTTTTTGTTTGGGCAAAGGTACTGGAGTGGTTTACACTTCCTTCTTTGCCTCATTTTATAAATGAAGAATTGATGCAAAAAGGATGAAGTGACTTGCCCAGGGTCACACAGTATCTGAGGCCAGATTTGAACTCCCGAAGAGGAGTCTTCCTGATTCCTAGCCCAGTGCTCTGTCCATTAAGCCACCACCTGCCACATTTGTACCCTTTAGTTACAAGCAGGAAAAACTAACTCTCTTCCATATGCCCTTCAAGCCCTTGAAGATCCCTGCCCTGCCATTAACTAAGCTGTTGGATCTTGGGCAAGGTGCTTCCCTCTCCAAATCCTGCTTCTCCATCTATAAAATAGGGCAATATGGTGTTGTCATAGACAAAGTACAGGTGACTTGGGTTTAAATCTCAGCTCTGCTAAGTTGCTAAGTAAGTAAGCTTTCCTTGCTCCTTCCCTTACACCCCACAATCAACCCCTGCTCAACTCTTTTTGCCTGAAAATATTCCTAGTGGTAGCACTGCTTGAAGATCAGAATTTTCAAGCTCTGAGCCACACCAAAAGAAACTGTAGGGCAAGAAAGGCGCTTCCTTCTTCTCAGAGGCTGATTTGGTTCTATGTTGGTGAAATTAAGGACAAGGTAGCCCTGTAACACACCTAGCCTTGGCTCATCTCCAGGTCCTGCTGTGGTACTCAGGGCTTATAGTCCTGAGATGGACAACAGTGGTAGAACAGGACTAATTCTGAAGGGAATTATATTTTTAATTGTTATTAGTCACTGAGAGACTCTGAGTCCTGGCTCTGACATTTTCTAGCTGGTTGACTCAAGGGACTCTGTCTTAGCTACCTCATTTTTCAAAAGAGAATATAAGAATCACAAGCTTATTCTGGGAAAGACTTTGAAAAGAATGAAGTCAACGGAACTGTTCAGCCACCCTTTTCTAATAGGGACTCTTTTTGGAGTGGGAAGAGGGAAGAGAAGTAGATTAACTTGCATAAAATCAGGTGTAGGGGGGAGGAGAAGAGAAACAGCAAACTAATCTAGATTGATAAATCTGGAATAATTTTCACAGGATTTTACCATTCTCTTTATAAAAACAACCTAACATCTGTGCTAAGCTCTTAAAATGGTCATCCAATATGAATGTGTTAAAACCAGCAGATACAACCAAGAGATTGTTTCAAAAACAACTATATGAAATGCTGATAGCATATGTAAATTACCTTGCCATCAACTTGCTTTCTATTTATACTTAGCTCTATAATATTTCTGCCATCTAGTTCTTCTTTTCCACTCACAACTCTTGTTTAAGCCACTGTAGCCACACTGTAAATTGTTTCCTGATTCCAGCCTCTCCCCTTTCCCATAACTTCACCCCATAGCTACCAAAACAACCTCCCTGCAGCACAGGTCTGACCACCTCACCTCCACCTCCACCTCCACCCCCACCCCCACCCCCACCCCCAGCTCGAAAACCTCCCATAGCTCCCTAAGGGTCTCAGCAAGATATTTAGGACTCTCCGAAATCTGGTTTCTACCTGCTCTTTTTGTATGCTGGTTCCCTATGTAAACTCTATGTTACAGGCAAACTGGACTACCAGTATTTCCCTGAATTCTTGTCTTTCATCGTCTACCTAACATGTTATTTGCTCATGTGGTCTGACACCAACGCTTGGAATTTACTCGATCTTAATTTCTACCTCTCTTCCTTTCTTCTTTCTTTCCTTCCTTCTTTCCTTCCTTCCTTCCTTCCCTCCTTCCTTCAAGACTTGATTTAGATACCATCTCTTTCATAAAATCTTCCCATATCAAACCAGATGTCAGTACCCTTTCCCTTCCTAGCACTGCACTTAATTGTCCACTTATGGCATCCTCTCCCACCGCCCAACAGAATGTAAGCTCCCTGAAGGCAGGGTCTCCCACTTTTGTCTTTGTCTCAGTAATGTCTAGTAGACCTATGCAGCCAGGTAGTAACTGTTATTGAGTTTAATTGAACACACATACCAATGCAAAATTGTCTTTTAAAAGTGTGAATACAGGGCTATGGTTTTCACTTTATCCTGGATTTTTAGCTTATATCAGCAATGGTGATTTTTTTTTTTGAAGGGCAACAATTCCCCTAATTAACAATGAATTCCTAGGAAACATTAAGTTCATAAAATCATAAAATTTTAGAGCTGGAAGGGACATTAAGGGTGATCTAGTCCAACACTTTGTGCATATAGAGAAGCAAAGATTCAGTAAGGTGATTTTGATGATTAATGCATAATTATAGGGGGAGGGATCAGACCTGTGATTTCATTGGTATAGCAAACTCCCAGATGAAGAAATTGTTTCTACCTATTCAGGTCAGCCCTGTCTCAGAAACTCAGAGTTTAGAGGTATACCTAGAACAGAGGTTGCCTGAAACTCAGGATTACAAAACGGAGTGCTGGATAAATCAGATTAAAATGCAATTGAGAATTGTTTAACAAAAATAAATAAGAATATAATATATCATGGGGGCAACAATCAGGACCATTAGGTGGCATGTGATTGAGTTCAGGGCCAGGAGTCAGGAAGTCTCATCTTCCTGAGTCCATATCTGGCCTTAGATACTTACTAGCTGTGTGCCCCTGGGCAAGTCACTTAACCATGTCTGGATCAGTTTTCTCATCTGTAAAATGAACTGGAGAAGGAAATGGAAAACCAGTCCAATATCTTTGCCAAGAAAACCCCACATGGGACCACAGAGAGTCAGACATGCCTGAAACAATGGAACAACAAAATATATACATACTCACACATACGTGCCTAATCCCAGTAGGATCTTGTAATTCCCTATACCTTTTATTCAGCTGGACATCTGTAAACAGTCTGTAAAATGGTGGCCCTGATCTCCACTCCTCTCTAACCTCTGAATCTATTATCCACTAGGTGGGGACTCTATATCGTGCCAGAACCTACTTGGTCTTTCCATCTGTCATGAACTGACCATGAACATGGGTCTTCACCAATTAGAACATGAGCTCCTCAAAACTGCTTCAATTTTCTATTTGTATCCCTAATTCTTAGCCCAATGCTTAATAAATGTTTTCACATTCTTTGTGATCTGCTATAGAATTTAATTTGCAAAAATCTACCAGTTTCTTGTATCTTTACCAAGGATGCGACTTGATATGTATAAAAGTTGTTTTCATAAAGACTTAACAGACATGGGAAAAAAAAGCCGTATGGGTCAGAAGTTACTGATATTCCCTCAACTACACTTTTTCTATTGCATAGAATACACAATAAAGTACAATACCATTACCTTCCCTAAGAATTTGGTGTTTTGTCAACATGTGTGTGATGACCAACTAGGAGAGACTGGACTCTTCTCAGCAATGCAGTGATATAAGTCAATCCCAAAAGACTCATGATGGAGAGAGATGTCTACATCCAGAGGAAGAACTAAAAAGAACTGAGTTTGAATCCTGATTGAAGCACACTACTCGATCTTTTTCTTTTTATTGTTTGGTTTTATTTCCTCTTTATCATTTTTCATTCCATTTGTAACCTGACTAATGTATAATGTGGAAGTATTTGCAGATCCTATACTGGATTGTATGCTGTCGTGGGGGGAAGGGGAGGGAGGGAAAGAAAATTTGAAACTCAAGGTATTACGGAATTGAATCTTGTAAACTAAAAGTAAACAAACAAATTAATAAAGACAAAAAAAGAATTTGGTGTTCTCCTCTTTCAGATATCCTGAGAATTAATCTTTCAACACTCTCAAAATTGTGTTGTTTCTAAAACAATCCTCATCTGTATATCCTTGGTCTTGTCCTGAATGAAGCCTTACTATCCCATGCAATCCCGTGTCAGAGACTGATGCTAGAATCCCAGTGTGATGAAATTCCAGAGTCACTGATGGAGAAAAGAGCTTGTGATGGAATTCATGTGAAACCTTTTCTATTTGTTTCCTGTTTATTCTTCTTCTTATTACTACTTTCTCTTAATGTTCTTTCCTTCTTATACTGCCTGGATCAAATACGAAATACTCTGTCTGGCTTTTAAAGCCTTCCTACCTTTCCAGGCATCTTAAACCTTACTCCCTACTCCTCATACCCTATAATTCAGTGACACTGGCTTCCTCCCTGTTCCTCACACAAATTAGCCCATCTCCCAACACTGGCTATCCTCCATACTTGGAATGCTGTCTCTTCTTCTCAGCCTCCTGGCTTCCCTTAAGTCTCACCTCAAATCCTGTCTTTTGTGTGAAGCCTTTCCCTAGAGACTTCCCTCTGAGATCATCTCCAATTTTCTCTGGAAATATCTTTTGGACACATAGTTTCCTTAGTCTCTTGCCTTAAGACTATGAGTTCTTTGAAGGTGGGGATTACGTTTTTGCATTCGTTGTATCTCCAGTGTCTGGAGCACAGCAAACACTTTAGAAATGCATGCTCACTGATTGGCTTGCAATTTCATCCTTAAATGCCCTGAAGAACACCTACATCTCTCCTCAAGCTTTCTATAAGCTTGCTTTCCCTTCTACTCCTTCTGTTTCATGAGACAACAATGGTCATAATATTTCCCCACCCTCCTTCATAATGTTTTACAAAGACTTTATATCATCAATTGTTGTCCTTGGCCACAAGATAGCTCAACTTGGCAAAACAATCTAATGTTTTCGGACTAAGGCTATTTCTGGCCTCTGTTGGTCTCTTCATTGAGACAACTGATTTAAAATGGCTAAATTCTAGGAAATCATGAGAGTCTATTTTTTAAAAATCCATTCATCTTTTTTTGTTTTAACTGTTTGTTTCAATAATTCAGGCCGTATACAAAATCGTTAACTTTGTTCTTTTTTTATCATTTCTTTTAATTTAGTATTGATTGTAATTTCTGTTCTAACATATTAGTGGTCTTACTACATAAATAAAACTGATTCAGAAATGGTTCCTGTATTGTTAACTCATTTTGTCTCTGTTAAAGTATGATGAATTACATTATATATAATGAATTTTCTTTTTTATGATGCTATATGGCACTTATCCAGGATGGACCTCTCAACTCTTTTTTTCCCTGACTCTCTTCTTGAATAAAGTGTGAGGAGTTTATATCATCTACAAGCCTTTGGCCTCTTTTGTTTTTTGGTCATGAACCATGTGTTCCAATATATTTTATGCCACCCTACCCTATGTGCAGGCAGCTAGAAGGCACCGTGGATAGAGTAGCGTTCAGGGCCTGAAAGAAGACGCTTCTTTGTGAATTCAATTCTAGACTCAGACACTTACTGTGTGACCGTGGGCAAGTCATTTACCTCAGTTTCCTCATTTGGAAAATGAGTTGGAGAAGGAAATGACAAACCCTTCCAGTATCTCTGCCAAGAAAACCTCAAATGGGGTCACAAAGACTGAACAACAACAATAACCCTAGTCCACCTTT
Source organism: Gymnobelideus leadbeateri (assembly GCA_011680675.1). Taxonomy (NCBI): domain Eukaryota; kingdom Metazoa; phylum Chordata; class Mammalia; order Diprotodontia; family Petauridae; genus Gymnobelideus; species Gymnobelideus leadbeateri. Next base: position 198,520 of record WOXC01004581.1, on the reverse strand, counting down.
GCATTTAAGTTATTGAATATTAAAGTATATGTTCACTTAATTTGTAGGGCACTTCCTTCACAAAAGTGTCTACCTCTTTATTCTTTGAAACATATGCTGGCCTTGAAGCTTCAATTACCTTCATGGTAGTCTTTTTTGTAAGCATTTATCACAAGTATAGCAAAACACTATGACTGAAAATAATGTATTTTATTGTTGAAACATCATAAAACAAACCTGTTTATTTGCCCCCTTCCAAGAAGAACCAAGGAACATTCTTCAACTAGGTATTAATTAAATCTCTTTGCAGTATTGGCTTCTGTCTATGTCTGCACGCCTCGTCTACATTAGTCTTTTTTACCTAGAGTATATCCCAGCCAAACAGCTCTCTGTGATGTTATTCAAACTTGGAATCCCACCTACCATTTCCAGGTCTTTGTACAGCTATCTTTAATGCTTGGAATGCATTCTCATTTCATCTCTGCCTCTTAGAATATCTTGGCTTCCATCAAGGCTCAGCTCATGTGTAATTTTCTCTAGGAAACCCTTCCTGATTTACTCCCTCCTCTATTCCCTCTTCACAGGGTAACAGATTTAAAGGACCTTAAAAGGTCATATGATGCAATACCCTCTATTTTTATTAACAGATGGGAAAACTGAAATTCAGAGAAGCCTTACCCATGCTCACAAAACTAGCAAATACAAGACGTACTGCCTAGAGTTCAAGTTCAGCCCTTTATCTACACTGACATCCTGGTTGTTAGTGTCCCTTTATCTTCCAGTAATCATATGTGTATATATAAACACACATACATGATTGTCTTAAGAGAGAGTACTATAAGTATATATCATATGCACAAATACTATATACATGTAAAACATGCATATATGCTTATCTGTATTTTCATAACATAATCCAGAAGACTAGAAGTAACTTGAGGACAGGAATTATTTCTTATTTTCTCTGTCTCACCAGGGTCCAAGACAGAGCCCTGTACTTAGAAGCCACAATCAATGCTTGTAGGACTGGACTGGATTCCATTTCAATGCAGTATTCATTTGCTGAGAAGACTACTTGGAATAAAACAAGGGAATTCTTAGAATTTCAAGAAAAAAAAAAAGACTTCAATCTCAAGAGATTTCACTCACCCCAGTCTCAGAATTAACTGTAATGAATTAAGCAGAATTTAAATATAAATTTTCATTCTTCTATTGCAGACCAATAATTAGGCCTGTTTATGAATAAAGGGATGAAATATTACATTTATAGCTCAAAGCAATGAAAACAATACTATCATTTATTTGAACTTTAAAAAAGTCCATCTCAGAGCTTTCATTAGCCATTCATTCCTGGACAGAGGCAAATTTACCCATAGGCTTAAAATATAATGTTAATTCTAATAAGGTGTTAGAGAGGAAAAAGTTATAATGACATCATTTTAAAGCCCTTCAATCTATTTAAGACAATGTAGTTAAAATGTATTTGAAAGAGAACCCACATGTGAATGGCAAATATAAATTCTTTTTTTTTTAGTAAACAAACTCTACTTGAGATAGGCAAAATAATGTGTGTACATGTTTTTCATAATTTGTTTACCCAGAAAATAAGATACCTAGAAAGGGTAGCTTGTCAATATTTATGTTCTACTTCAATTTCTGTGACAACCTAGAAAAAGAAGTATTTTTTGTTGCTATTTTTAAATAAGAGGAGAAGGGTTGAAGATACAGGACTAACAGAAGGAAGACAATGACTCAGAGAGGCCTTTTAGAAACACAAACCGTGTATCACATACAAAGTCTATCCATTGGCTGGAAATTTGAGCTTGATGGAAAAGAAAAAAAAAACCAAACCCACACTTCGCATGCCCCTTGAGGTAAAAAAGACCCATTGATCTTGATGGAAAATATGACTAGACCTATATTATAGCATTCATCGCTTTGATGCACCGTGAATGTGTAATCTCATCACCTTGAGGATATGTTGATATAGATGGCTGTCACGAGAAGAAATCAGAGTGTTGGGAATAAGAATAGGAAGATTTTTCTTTTTCCTGACAAAAGCAAAACAACACCAAAAACCCAGATAACATAAGAAACCGTAATTCTGTGTTGAAAGGCATTTCAGTAGAATGGGGAACTTCTTGTCTCTTTTTCATCATATAATCAATTGCAGACCCATCAATCAAATGGTGAGAAATGAGTTCTTGAATTTATATGGCATGCAGCCCCTCCAATCAGGCCCTAAGTTTTTTTTTTTTTGCATTTTATTTTTTGTATTTCATATACTGCTTCCCAACTTATTGCTGAAAACCCTCCTTTCAATACCCTCCCCACCTTTTTTTTTTTGAAACATCACTTCTGTAAAAAGCTTTGACTATTTTGAAGGAGAAAAAGAAAACTGTAGGCTTTACAAATAACTGATATTTTTCGAAATTCTACCAATAATCTACCCAACACTCTACATGATTTCTGAGGGAAGGGGTCGGGTTAAAAAGGCCCTGTGAAGACTCAAGGATTTATGAACCAACGTTCTATGAATCAAATTCCTCCAAGGGACCCTGCAACCCAAACTCCATGTTTGCGTGTGGTCCAGCAGAGAGAACACTGTTATCAGACAACTCTGGTTCCAATCCCACTTGTGATGCTTATTACCTGTGTGATGTTGGGCAAGTCTTTTTTGACCTTCCAGGCCTAAGTTACTCCATCTGGAATGTGAGAGGGTTGTACACTATGGCCTCCAAGATCCCTTTCAGCACTAGAGCTATGGTCCTATTATCAAGTAACTCACTGAAGGTCACACAGGTAATAAACATCACAAGCAGTATTTGAACCCAATCAAGGTCCTTTGAGTACAGAGACAGTGGGTCATGGGAAAAAAAAAAAAACACAACCAACAACATTATATGGCCAAAACCTCAGTAAAAAAAGAACATGACCATCGGTCTGATGCACTGAAAGTAATTGTTACTCACTCCACTAAATGTCCTCTGTGGGAGACAAATCCACATTTTTTTTTTAACTTCCTCTAGGCAGCTAGGTGGTGCAGTGGACAGATTGCTGGACCTGGAGTCAGAAAGACTCCTCTTCCTAAATTTAAATCTGACCTCAGATACTAACTAGCCAGTTGTATGACCCTGGACAAGTCACTTAACCCTGTTTGTCTCAATTTCCTCATCTGTAAAATGAGCTAGAGAAGCAAATGACAAACGACTATCTTTGCCAAGAAAATGCCAAATGGGGTCGGTAAGAGTCAGACACGACTGAAAAACTACTGAATGGCAAATCAAATGAGGGGGAAAAACAAAGTAAAACTGGTCTTTACTTTGAGCTCAAGAGAACTAAGCTATAAGTATCTTGTCAGAATGTTCTTGAAAATCTAGATCCTTGATTATATGGAAAATGTATTTTACACTTTGAGTTTTTCTCTCCAAATTGTTCAGACTTTCCAAATCAACTTTCAGCTTCTTTAGGCAGAATTAAAAACAGAATAAATAACATTATAATTATGACAAGTTCTCAATATGTCATTTTCTTAGCAGTATGTCAGAGCATTATTTTTTTTTCTGCTTTTGACTGTCTCAGTTTGATTCATTAGGAGGTCTTTCTCCTTAAACCCTGACCTAACACTCCACTATCTCCACTACAGCAGGAGTTTTCTTAACCCGTTTTGTGCCATGGACCCCTTTTGGCAGTCTAGTGAAACTATGGACCCCTTCTCAGACTAATATTTTTAAGTGAATAAAATTTAACTCCTAGGATTATAAAAATACAATTTGAAATATAATTATCATTTAAAAAAAACAAGTTTACTGGACCCCAGGTTAAAAATCTTGCACTACAGTAATAACTCAAAATTTTTCCTGGGACTCTTTCTATGCTAGATAATTGCTAATTATGGTACAGAAATCAGTCCTTGATTATTTATGCTAATGAATAGAGTTATTAAGTGAATAAGAATGTATGTTTTTCTTCTGAATGTGTTTTTGAATTTGCATTAAAATACAGGTGTTTGATAGTCATGGAATGAAAAAAAAAACTTTAAAAATTAGATTACATGGTGATAACCCACTCAAGAGGAACTGGAAGGCTGTTTTGCCTTGTCTACCTTCTCACCCCTACACAGAGATCCATCCCTACTGCCTCTGTAGAAACCATCATAGTTTATCAAGTTGAGTTTGCTGGAGGAAGGAGGAGGATCTACTCTCTAACCTTTATATGTGGTTCACACTTTCACTGGGTTGGGGCAAATGATAAAGTTTAGTTTTTAATAAGGCTGTGGGCCAAGAGATAAAAAGCAAATGCTTTTTTTTTTTTAATCATTTCCCTCTCTTCCCCTCAACAAAATTAAAGTCAATAAAAACATAAGGAGAGTTGATTTCTGTTGAGCATTTTCATGGACTTTGTCCTTATGTACAATGGCAAACCCTGAGCCAAATCTCTGAAATTCAGGATATCACTATATCATTGATAACTGACACAAGCCTTTGTGATATGCTACTACACTGGCATTAAATACGAGTTATTACCTTAGGTTTAACTAAAAATCAAAAGGAAGGCTATCCTACTTAAAAAAATACTCCTTGCAAGTTGTCTGGCTTTATGTGCCATCATCATGACCCTAGAAGATGTATTATTCTTAATCTAGGCTTTACATAGCAGCCAAATGCACATTCCTAAAGTGTAGTTCTGACCCTATCATCCACTGACTCCTCTGTGTGGCTTTTAAAGCCCTCCACAATGTGGCTTGGGCCAATCTCTTCAGGCTGATGGCATATGGCTTTTCTTTCTGGCACTGGTCATTTCAACAAAATTGATCTACTTGATATTTTCTGTATGAAATATTCTCTCACCTCTGTGCATGTGCAGAGATTGGGCATGTAACGCCAAAGCCTAAAGATTTAATTACATTGAATAATAGTCACTTGCACTTTTACTTGACTGCAAATAAATCTGAAATTCCAGAAGCATCTGTCTCGTTTAAAGTAAAAAAAGAATTTTCTATTTGCTCTACTTAAATGAAAGGACAAAAGAAAAACCGACAATCAAGGAATCTATCTTCAAAGTTACTGTCAAGCTTCTTCTTCAGTTCATTCTCCACATTGCTGACCAAAGAGAATTTTCTAAAGGAATGGTCTTCCCACATCATTCTCCTACTTCACTCCTCCAAAAAATATACTTATTTAGTGTTTTTTTTTTAATAGTGTATGAAATGTAATGTTTAAAGAACTCAACAACCTGGCCCTAACTTACCTTTCCTGTTTTATTGTACATCACACCCCGTCTCCAACTGTTGGGTCCATCCAAAAAAGGCTTCTAGTTCTTCTGGAGTAGTTTATCACCCATGATTTTTAAAGTGGTTTTTGTTGTTGTTGTTGTTGTTGTTGTTGTTCCAGGACTATCAAACAAACCTTTTTTCTTGGAGGGCGACTGGGATTAAGTAACTTGCCCAAAGTCACGTGACTAGGTTTTTGTGTTAAGTGTGTGAGGCTGGATCAGAACTCAGGTCCTTCTGACTCCAGGGCCGACGCTCTACTCACTGCGCCACCTAGTCTCCCCGACACCTATTTTTTTTTTTTTAAGCAATTGAGTTTAAGTAACTTGCTCAGGGTTACACGACCAGTCATTATTTATGTGTGGGTGCTCATTTTCTGAAGCCGAATTCAATCCCGGGTCATCCCAACTCCGAGGCCGGCGCTCATACTCACTGTGCCACCTAGCCGCCCCTAACACACCTATATTTTAATGCAAGTTCAAAAACACAGGAGAAAATATAATTTTTTTTTTATTCACTAAACTCTATTCATTAGTCACATACAACAACACCCCATCTCCTTCTTCCATGCCTTTGCATTGGCTGTTCTTTCATGCCTGGAATTCACTCCCTCACTTTTGCCTCTTAAAATACCTGATCCCCCTTCAAGATTCAGCAAAAGAACCCCCTCCCAACATGAAGCTCCTTTAATAACTTGCCTTCCTCACCAGCTACTAGTGCCCTCCTGCCCAAAAAGAAGCAGCAGAGGGAAAAAATATAGAACAATTAAGAGCTACTTGGGACATGCTAATTTTTCTGCCTGATAAACTGGAAAAAGGACCACCTGGTTTCCTTCACCATCCCTGCCCCCTCCCCCCTCTACCTTTTGCCCTTTTGTTTTCTATATATACATTCAGTAAACGCTTTCCTACGAGTCTCTGGCCTTCCGGAATAGAATACAAACTTCCTGAGGGCAACTTTCCCTTTTGTGGGTCTAGCCCCACTACCTTGCCCAGGATATAGACAATGCTTAATAAAATTGATTGGTTGATTGGTGTAAAATGCTTTGTAGACTCTATAAAACACGTGCAGGTTGATTTCTGGTCTCTAAACCCAAAGTCATTCATAGAGTCCTGTGCTCAGTTATACCAACAGGCTACAGACACACACACACACACACACACACACACACCTTACCGAATTATTTAACTGGGTTGGACAAGTAAATAGGAAATCAGCATTACAGAAACACTGACCTTTTTGAAGTTCACCAGAAGCCTGCCTACCACTCCAAATTACTTTCTCTCAGTATTTCAAGCAATTATCACCTTCTCCTAAATGTCTGGAGGGGGAGGGGTGTGAAAAGGGAAAGTGGGGAAGGCTGGATTAGAACCACAGCTTTTGCTTTCAGCAAAGCCCCAGCCTCCCGGGGAAAGGCGGAGAGGGGGAGGGGGCAGAGATGGTGAAGGAAGCCAGGTGGTCCTCTTTGCTAAACAGTTTGTCAAGCAGAAAATTAGCATGTCCCAAACAGCTCTTAATTGTTCAATATTTTTCCCTCTGCTGCTTTTCACACAGCCCCAAAGGTCAATACATATTATAATGACTTTTTGAAGGGGCACGTTTTCATTTTATAAATTCTCACCTCTTCCCCTTATCCCCCCACCCCCTTTTCAGAATACTTCTCCCCTCTTAAATGGAATTGTCCACACACATTGACGGGGGCCCCTCACTCTTGCCTAGTTAAGTTTCAGTTCACCTTAATATTACTCCTTGTTGCCTAAAGAGCTGCTCCCAGGATAGAATTCTCCTTTGGGATTTCATTGACTGCTCAAGGTTACATTCCTGAGATCATGGGATCATAGTAACTCGAGAGCCAGGAGGTGCCCTACAAGGCCATCTAGGCCACCACCTTGTTCTAGACTGAGAGGATTTAAGTGATGTGCCCAAAGTCACATGGGTAGTTTACAAACCCACATCCAGCTTCCAAATCCACCTCCAATCAAGCTAGACAGGACTTCTCCCAACAGAAAAGCAGGGATATACTGGCATTTTGCGAGCTTTCCTGCAGTCAGTGATTAATCAGCACAGTGCCTAGACCATAGCATTATGCCTGACTTTTCATGACGCCTTTGGGGGTTTTCTTTTTTTTTTTTTTTTGGAGGGCAATTGGGGTAAAGTAACTTGCCCAAGGTCACATGGCTAGGTTTTTGTTTGAGCGTGCGTTAAGTGTCTGAGGCCGGATCCGAACTCAGGTCCTTCTGACTCCAGGGCTGACGCTCTACTCACTGCGCCACCTAGCCGCCCCCCTTTGGGGGTTTTCTTGGCAAAGATAAGTGATTTGCCATTTCCTTCTCCAGGTCATTTTATAGACGAGGAAACTGAGGCAAATAGGATTAAGCGACTTGCCCAGGGTCACACAAGTGTCTGAGACCAGATTTGAACTTAGTCTTCCTAACTGCAGGCCTGGTGTTCTAGTCACTGTGCCACCAAGCTGCCCAGCACATAGTAGGTACTTAGTAAATTCAGGTTGATTCTATAGTTCTCAGTCACATATACATCACACCCCACTCAAAAGCTCTCTTTCCACCCAAAACTTCCCACTAAGCCAAACTTCCAATCTAGTGCTAAGCTCTCCAAGATTCCCTTACCAGCTCTTCCAAGCTGAGCCAGCACTAGGGGTGACAGGGCCCCTGAAATCTGCTTACAGCTTTGATAATTAGGATCTCAGGACCATTGATCTACAACTAGAAGGTCACCTAATCCCACCCTCTCCTTGGGCCTAGAAAGTAGTATGTGACAGGAGAAATGGTGATGATGAGGACAGCTAGCATTTCTGTATCACTACAAGTTTTGCAAAGTGCCTTTTACTAATATTATTTTATTTTATCCTTACAACAACCCTGGGAGGTAAGGGTATGATTACCCCCATTTTACAGATGAGTAAACTAAGACCCAGAGAAGTGGGTCTTCTCACAGATTTCGACCTAGAGTTGTGAAAGGACCTCAGAGGCTGTCTGATCTTTTTTTTTCACTTAATATTTTTCCCACTTAAGTGTAAAGACAGTTTTCAACATTCATTTTTGTAAGATTCTCAGTTCCAAATTTTTCTCCTTCCCCAAACAGTAAGCAATCTGATATAGGCTGCACATGAATAATCAGTCATGCTGTGAAAGAAGAATTAGAAAAGGGGAAAACTATCAGAAAGGGAACAAAAAGTGAAAATAGTATGCTTTGATCTGCATTCAGACTCTATAAGTCTTTCTTTGGATATGGATAGCATTTTCTATCATGAGTCTTTTGGAATTGTCTTGTATCATTGTATTGCTGAGAAGAGCTAAGTCTATCAAAGTTAGTCATCGCACAGTGTTGCTGTTACTATGTACAATGTTCTCCTGGTTCTGTTCACTTCACTCGGGATCAATTCATGTAAGTCTTTCCAGGCTTTTCTGAAATCTGCCTGCTCATCATTTCTCATAGAACAATAGTATCCCATCACAACCATATACCATAACTTGTCCAGTCATTCCCCATTTGATGGGCATCCCCTCAATTTCCAATTCCTTGCCCCCACAAAAGAGCTGCTATAAATATTTTTGTACATGTAAGTCTTTTCCCCCTTTTTATGATCCCTTTGGGACACAGACCTCGTGCTGGTATTGCTGAATCAAAGGGTATGCACAGTTTGATTGTCCTTTTGGCATTACTCCAAATTATTCTCCAGATGGTTGGATCAGTACATCACTCCACCAACACTGCATTAGTGTTCCGCTCCTCTCACATCTTCTCCCAACATTTATCTTTTTCCTTTTCTGTCATATTAGCCAATCTGATGGCTGTGAGGTGGTACCTCAGAGTTGTTTTGATTTGCATTTCTCTAATCAACAGCGATTTAGAACTTTTTTCATATGACTATAGATACCTTTAATGTATTCATTTGAAAATTTAGATCATTTAACCTAACCTCCTCATTTTGGAGATGAAGAAATCGAAGCCTAGGGTAAAGTGATTGACCCAAGGTAATATAGTGAATCAATACTAGAATGTGTTATCAACTGCCCAAGGTATCTTGGTTGTCAATACATTTTAAATACTGATCTCAAGCTTAAACTGGGAAAAACATAACCTGAAATGGTAACCTACTGATGAAAGGTAGTTCAGAATATGTGGAAGAAAAGTGACTTTGGAGTGAAAAGACAAGTGTGTTGCAACTCTATTACTTAACTGGCTGTGTTACTTTGGGCAAATAATTAATCTCTGACCTTCCTTTTCTTCCTCTGCAAAATGGGAGTAGTAATATTTACATTAGCAGCCTCATAAGAATGTCGCCGAGATTAATGGACCTATTATGCACGGTGCATTGTAAAGCATTATTCAAAAACATTAGTTGTTAATGTTATTGTATCTATGGATTAATTTTTGATAAGTCAACAAGATTTATTAAGTACCTACTGTGTGCCAGGATCTGTGCTAAGCAATGGAGATAACAAAGAAGGGCAAAAAAAAAAAATAGTCCCTGATCTCAAGAAATTGACAATCTATTTCAGCAACTAGCTTTCTATGAGTAGAGGCGCTACAACTAAGTGATTTAAAAATGGGAATTAAAATACATAATTAGGATATGGGCAAAGCTATGGCTTTGCCCACCCCCTTTCTCACCCCTACTCCCCATTCTGTTGCCTTTAACCCAGTCCTTATCACCACCTCCTCATGAAGAGATGGGTGAAGGATCATGAAAAAGGAAAGAAGAGGAAAGCTTGATGAAAGTTTTATCTTAGGGTGGTGGTGTGATTCCCCCAAAGTGTCAAGATGGATTTATCCTTAAAAAGGGAGCTGTAGTAAGGCATCCCATCTCATCACACTCCAACTCAAGTACTGCCTAAACCCCTTTATGAGCTTCAAGACAGGACTTCTCAGGAACCCAGATACTGCTGAGAAGAATCCTACATTTTAGAATTTCATACATTCTTAGTGATGGTTTGGCTCCACCATCCTAACCAATACTGGAATGTCAGACACCAGGGTGCAGATTCTCCAGGGTATGATGGTCCTTTAACAAGCAACAAGACATATGCTTGTAGTCTAGACCAGCCCTTGTAATGCAGCCAATAGAGGGCTTAGAGATGCCCACTCTAGGTGGGAGCATAGTAAAGGCATATTCTCTCTAGATCAAAGGATTCCCAGAAAGGGGGATGAAGTTCCAAGGCTTTCTTATTAGACATAGCAGGGCACTCTAGTGTTCCACCAAAAAGGCTTCTCAAATTAGCCCAAGTGATGAGAATATGTTACTGGGAGGTCTCAAGGACCTAAAGGATGGTCTTTTGTATAGTCAAAAGGACTGTACAATCCTAAATCCTTTAAAAATAATAATGATAACACTAATAGCTACTAAGATCTGCAAAGTACTTGTCACATTGTCTCATTTCATCCTTAGAAAAACCTTTCTCCTCTTCCTCCTTATTTTATAGTTAAGGAAATAGATTTAAAAGTGGGAGAGAATAAAAAAATCAGTGGGATGTGGGCAAGACCAGGATTCTGCAGGTTCTGGATCTGGTCTTGGGCCAGTACTACGTGGACTTCTTAGAAAATCACTGTCTATCCTACACTATCTTCTCTAACAGTCTGGTGCCTGGAATTCAGATTATCAAACTTGCTTCTTTAATTAAAAGCATCACATTTCCACAAGGTCTTTTAAAATGAAAAGACTGTTTTTTATGTGTGGTTTATGGAAAGCAGTCCTGCTGCTTTATTCAGTACCTTACAAGAAGGATCCATTAACATTGATTAGTTTATCAGACTAGTCAACCAATGGCAGATTAATAAAACTGTAAACCTGGAATTATAGCTCCTTGAGGACAAGGACTGTCTTTTTCCTTCTTTTGAATCCCCACAGCTCAGCACCATGCCTGACACATAGTAGGTGCTTAACAAATGTTTATTGTATTATTGTTGTTCAGTCATGTCTGACTCTTCCTGACCTCATTTGGGGTTTTCTTGGCAATGATACTGGAGTGGTTGCCATTTCCTTCCCTAGCTCATTTTACAGATGAGGAAACTGAAGCAAATAGGGTGAAGCGACTTACCCAGGGTCACACAATTTGTATCTGAGGCCAGGTTTGAACTCAGGAAGATGTATCTTCTTGACTCCAGACCAGGCACTCTAGCTATCCTTGTATTGTATTGTGTTGTGTTGTGATGTGTTGTATTGTGCTGTATTGTACAAGTCCCTCATTTTACAGATGAGAAAACTCATACTAGTTAAATGACTTACTTGATATCACACAGTAGCAGAATTTGGATTAGACCCCTCAGTCCAGTGATCTTTACACTATGATACTGCCTTCCAAGCTGTTAACATGCAAATCAAATAACTGAGTACAGAATGTAGGGGTCACAAGTCAGGTAAAGTTTTAATGCAGAAAGGCAGAAGCAATCCTGGATGGAGTTCCCCAGGGAGGAATCCAATGCAGTGAGGACAAGATGGAAGGAAATTTCCTCCACCATTTTGCCAAGGTTCACTTCTGTAGGCAACATATAGAATAGTTTGTTGGGAACTTGGGGGTGTGGAGAGATAGCACAAAGGAGGAAAATAAAGTCAAGGTGCTGTTTTCCACCAGTGTCAGTCTCTACAGTTAGGCTTAGCAAACATCCTGTTTTTGCCACAGGTCAAAAGCACCCTTAACTCCAAATCGTTATATGACAACATTAAGTAATTGTGTCCAGACATCAAAACACAAGATGTTAAAAAGCCCATTTTCAAATTTTTCAACAAGATCTCTTCTTGGTCTTCTTTAAAGTGGGTAGAAATCTAAAGAAAAGGGGCAACATCAGTGTTTGGGAGGTCCAGGATCATGAATAAATTGTGGGTACATGTGTCGAAAGGGAAGAAGAAAGAGTGGGAGGAGAGTGGAGAGTGGTAAGAAACATGTGGCTGGTTTACCAATAGGCCACCCATTGTCACCATTTGCTTCGAATCCTCTTTTTAAGTAAAATAAAGCATAGATTCGAGCTGAAAGTTGTTTTTTGCTTTCAGCTGTAAAAAATTTAAGACCTGGGTGTGGGACTCATTAAAGACAGCTATGTGAAGATAAAGAACACAAGGAAAGCATCCAAAGAGTTTAAAGTAAGCTAGATTTTGAACAAGTGCTCAACTGTAAAAATATCTTTTCCCATTCATTCTATCTCTCCTCCACCTTTTTTTAAAGGTTTGTTACAAAGAAACTTTGCTAAAGGTTTCAACCATAAGAAAATATTTTATCTGATTTAATTTCTTCCAACTTAGAAAAAATGCATCCATTTAATGCAACCCAATTCAATTCAACAATGACCAGTCATCTACCATGGGCTAAGCCTTGTACCAGGGGCTGCAGGGGTGGGGAACTTACGGCCTCGAGGCCATATGTGTTCCTATAGAACCTCAAGTGCAGCCCTTTGACTGAATTCAAACTTCACAGAACAAATTCTAAGGATTAGAAGATCATATGTGGTTCTCTAGGTCCTCAAGCGCAGTCCTTTGGCTGAATCCAAATTTCACAGAAAATAAAAATCCCCTTAATAAAAGGATTTGTTCTGTAAAACTTGGACTCAGTCAAAAGTTCACACCCAAGGACCTAGAAGACCACATGCGGCCTCCAGGCTGTAGGTTCCCCACCCCTGGGCTAGAGGATGCTAGGGGATATAAAGACAAAACAAAAACCAATCCTTGCTGTCAAGAAGCTTGAATTCTTCTAAGGAGATGTAATGTGCAAATAGATACAGGATTATTTGAGCAGGGAGAGGGGGTCAGGAATGACTTCCCATAGAACTGGGGGGTCTGAAAGTTGGAAGAGAAGAGTGAATGCCTGCTAGGCATAAGGGGCAGCCCATTCCAAAAGTATGGAAGTTGACAATAAAAGCACAAGTTTAGGAAAACATCAAGAAGTCTAGTTTTGTTGGAATACAAAGTGTGTGAATGGATGTAATGGGAAATAAATTTGAAAAAATAGGCTAGTGCCAGACTATGAAAGACTTTAACAGCTAAGCTGAGGAATTTACATTTTTCCCCCTTTTAAAGGTACCAGGAAGGTGCTTAAGATTCTTGAGTGGATCTAATCAAACCTGGGGTTTCAGATGTTTATCATGGTAGTTGGGTGGAAGACATTAAAAACTGGACAGAATGGAAGAAGTTAGTAGGTTATTTTAATAGTCCAGGCAAGAGGTGGGGTCAAAGGGAGCAAATGTAACTTATACAGTACTGGGGAGTTCAAGTGGACAAGACTTGGCAAGCAACTGGATAGGGGGCTTGGAGGAAAGGGCAGAGTCAGGATTGTCTTCAAGGTTATGAACCCAACTGGCTAGAAGGGTGGTGTGCCTCAACAGAATTAGGAACATTTAGATTTAATGAGCTTGGCTTTGAAGTTGTTGAATTTAAGATACCTATAGGACAGCCAGGTAGAGATGTAGAGCAAGCAGTTGTTGATAAGGAACGGTGGTTTACTGGAGAGATGAAAAAAGATGAAAGACTTTGACAGGTAGAGAGATAAGGAGGGAGGCTATGTCAGGCAGGGTCTTCATTAACAATTTCAGAAAATGTTTCCAAGTGTTGAAGGGAAAGAAGGTGCATCAGTCAGAGTGGTATGCCCTCCCCTCTAAAGATGGCTCCATTTAGTGAACATCTTTCATAGTATCTTAGAAAATCTTTTCAGAGTTAAGTAAGAGGATCAGAGAGAAGAGGAAGAACGATAGGGGGAACATATTTTCAGAGAATGGAACTACCAGGACAATGAAATGCCATTCCAAGAGGCAGATATGCCAGGGAGGAGACCCTCCCACCTGAAGCTGAGAAAAAAACAAAGGGGGAAAAAGAAAGAAAGGTCAATTCTAGGAAAGCACACAAGGATGGGATACATCTAGAGTTTAGAGAAAGACTTAGTAATTTTTATACACTGGCCTGGAACTAATGAGAAACCTAGGGTTCTCTGGAATGTCCTTATTGAACGTAAGTTCCTTTGAGTAATTATTTCATTTTCATTGATTGCATTTCTATCCCCAATCCTTGAATTTCTAACCCCAAGCATGGTGCTTGGCATATAGTAAATGTTCAAGGAATGAAGGAAGGATTTTACTATGTGCTGAAGTCACAAAGAGAAAAGTAAGATAGACTCTATTCTTAAGGTGCTCACCTTCTAAGAGGGGAAGACAATATACAGCAATAAGTCAGATGGATAAGTCCCATGGAATGGCCTACTATGTTCCAGGTGCTGGGGATACACAAAGTGTCAAAAGATAGTCTCTGCTCTCAACGAGCTTACATTCTAATGGGGAAAGCAACAAGCAAATAAATACGTGCAAAGCAATCTGTATACAAGACAAAGAGGGAAAGCTCCGATATAAGAGGGATCTGGGAAGACTTATAGGAAAGCAGGGTTTTAGTTGAGACTTAAAGGAAGCCAAGGAGGTCAGTAGTCAGAGAGGAGGAAAGAGGGTGTTTTAGGCATGGGGGACAGCCAGAGAGGATACCCAGAGCTGAGAGATGGAGTGTTTATTTATGGAACTGCCAGGAGCCCAGTGTCACTGGATCAAAGAGTATGTGTTGGGGAATAAGGTGTAAGATGACTGGATATGTGGAAGGGGGATAGATTATGAAGGACTTTGAATATCAAACAGTATTCTGAATTTTCTCTTAGAAATAACAGGAGTTATTTGGGTAGGGGCGTGACAGAATTGTATCTGTGTTTTAGGAAAATCACATTAGTGACCTCCTGGAGGATGAATTGGAGTGGAGAGAGATTTAAGGCAAGCAATCCCACCAGTGGGTTATTGCAAATCATGAAGTGATAAAGGCCTGCACTAATGTGGTGGCCGTGTCAGAGGAGAAAGGGGGACATATGCAAGATATGTTACAAAGGTGAGATCTGAAGGCCTTTACGACAGATTGGATATGATTGCTAAAAGAAAAATGGAATCTAGGATGACTCCTAGGTTGTGAGTCTAGGAAAGTGGGAGGATATCACCCTCTATAAGAATAAGGAAAGGAGGAGGGCTTTGGGGAAAGCATATTGAATTCGGTTTTGGACATACTGAGTTGAAGATAATCTACTGGACATCCAGTTTGAGATGTCTGAAGGGCAGCTGGAGATGCAAGAGTGGAGATGCAGTGGCAAAGCAGGTGTCAAAATTTCCTCTTTAATATCATTCCACTGATAAAATAAGAATGATTTCTGATCATTGAACCACTTGACAGTGCCAAGGACTTCTGTGGCAAAGACTTTCTTTTCGGAGTGTTCAATAGCTATGGTTTTAATACCTACAGGAACCAGGGAAGGGAATGGGAGGAGTGGGGAGGGAAACTGAGGGGAAGAGAGAGAAGGGAGGGAGGGGATGGCATGGGAGGGAGGGGAGGGGGAAAGGGAGGAAGGAAAGAGGAGAGGAGGAAAAAAGAAGAAAAGGAAGGAAGGAAAGGAAGAAGAAAGTCTCTTTACATGGTATATTGGATAGAGAGCCAACCTATGAATTAGGAAGCTCATAGTTCTAGTACTACCTCTGACACATACTGACCAAAGTCCTGTTACTTCTTAGTGCCCCTACATCTGGCACATTCTAAGACCTGACATTGCAGAGCCGGTGCAATCTGCTTTAGTAGAAGGGTTTCTGTCCCTTGGCAGCCATCACTAAACCACACCTACACTCTCTCTCCTTTTCCTTCATCTGGAAATGGGACACAGACCCCTGGAACTCTTAACTCTGGTGAGCTTTCACCTCATCTTGTCCAGACTCAGTTCCACCACACCACTTTTTAATCATCTCTATGTTCTTCCCATCTTCCTCTCCAACCCCCACTTACTTTCCCTTGCTTTATCTAGTTCTGAGAACAGTAATCAAATAAATCCCATCGTTCCTGGAAAGGATTTGACTACAGACTGACACTCCTTCCTGATTACCACCCCTTCATATGTTCTGTCTTCATCTTTTAGAATGTTCTTACATTCTAATTTAGAAAGTACTTCTTTGAGGGCAAAGACTATTTTACTTGATTTGGATTTGTATCCCTAGGATTTAACATGGTTCCTGGAATACAGTAAGCATTAATAGATGCTTGCTCATTTATTCAAATAAGCAGCAGAATGCAACTGGTCACAGAAGAGAGGGAAGAATTTGGAATTGACCTTAAAAAAAGAAAAGAAAAAAAAGATGAAGAAAACCACATGAACAACAAAACAAATACAGATACTGTGACAAGGAAAGAGAAACCTTATTCTAACTGGAAGTGACATTCAGGGAGGGTTTATGCCATGCCCGAGGAGGTGGGAGATATGATTGAAAAGTTGGAATGACAAACTATAGCTTTTTATAGCAAGTTATAGAAGCGGAAGGAACCTCAGAGGGGCCTCTCGGTAAACCTCCTCATTTCTCAGGTGAGCTGAGGCATGGAGAGTTGTCAACTCTACACGACTTCCTCAGACCTTGATTTCCTCATCTGTAAAATAAGGAGGTTGGAACAGATGGCTTCTGTTGTCCTTTCTAGCTCTAGGCACCTAAGCTTTGGAATATTCTGTTTTGGATAAGACCTGTGATTTTATTGCAAAAATGCAGCTTTCCCACCAGAAGGGAGGAAGGGGAGGAAGAGAGGGATCAGAACTGAAGATAGAAACCAGGTTCTCCTCAACTTTAGATCAGTTCTTTCCCCTACATATGGTGGCACCTGTCTCTCCCTGCCTTCCTCAGGTTAACTGAGAATCAATATTTAACCTGTTAAATATCTTAAGTTAAGACAGCTGAAGTCTCATCCTGCAGGAGAAAAGAAAAATAGTTGTAGGGATTTTTGACTGAAAACTACGCTCAAGATCTGGGCAGGTTTGGATTCTAAGAAAAGAAAATTAAAAGACTACAAAGAGCCACTGTAATCAAAATTATAGATAAAAACAAGTTAGTAACAAAAAGCTTAAGATTCTTGAGTTAAATCTTTTCATGTACCTGTTTATTTCTTTGCTCTTTAAACTGATAGAGTCTGAATGCAATATGAATGGAATATACAGAATGCAGTCTGAATGGAATATACTATTTCTCTTTCTGTGTTGGAGAAGGGTCTTTATTTTTCACAACATGACTAATATGGAAATATGATTTGCATGGTTGCATATATATAAAACTTACTGTATCAAATTGTTTACCGTCTGAAGAGGAAGGAAGGAGAGAATTTAGAACTCAAATAAAAAAAAGAATGTTAAAAATTGTCTTTATGTGTAATTGGGTAAATATTAGAAATATTGATTTTTATTTTTTGGGGGGGGGGATAAGATGCCGTGATTTCATCAGTGTGAGAACTCCTGGCATTCAAATTTCCTCCACAAATAAAGATCTATAATTAGCTGTAATTCATAGCTCTAAGATAATTACTTGGGGGCACTGGGAGGTTTAATGACTTCAATATCACAAAGTTAATTTGTGTTAGGGGTAAGACTTGAATTCAAGTCTCCTTGAGTGCAAGGTTGGTTCTGTAGTAAAACTGGAATTGAATCCAGGCCCTCTAACTCCAACTGCCACAAAAAAATATGGTCCACAAAAGCTAGTAAAGTAAGTAAACCCAATGAAATTTACTTTAAAGTAAAACACAATTTATTTCTCCTTAACCAACATCAACGTTGTATGTCTACCTGAGTAGCAGTGTGTTATAACTTAGAGAACTTGGGAATCAAGTGTTATAACACTGGACGAAGGAGTCAAGAGGTTCTGAGTTCAAGTCCTACCAAGTTATGTTTAACCTCTATCAATCAAGAAAATTAGCATTTACATAAATGTGAATTATTATTTTATTATTACACTGCTATGGTTTTGAACTGGATAAATCTTTACATTTGCAGGAAAGAAGCCTCTGTAATACTCAAGGAAACCAATCAGAGAATATGGTGGTACAAGAGCTATGTGTGTTTCCCCAAGTCATGTATGTAATCAGTTAAAGTGACACTGAAAAAAGGTAAGCTGGTGTTTTATCAAAGAGCTGAACACACTTGATATAATCATATTCCCTAATCTCTTTTTAAAAAAAAGATGGAGGATTTTTCTCACAAAAATTGATTCTTCTACACAACCCCCTCCAAGAAAGAAGAAAGCAAAAGGATTGTGGGGAATGGAAGAAGGAAGAGTAAAGGAAAGGAGAAGGGGGGGGAGTGGACAGGAAAAGAATGGAAGGAAATGAAAGAAAGTAGGCATAAAATGTTACACCAAGTTCCTGTTAAGGACCTAGGAATAATGCATATAAGCAGCTAAATCTTTCCATTGAGGTGCTGAAGTTTCTGCAGTGAGAGATGTAGCACATGACCGTTCTTGTGGACAGTTGAGTGGCATCCGCCAGGTGCCTGACCTTTCCCAGGACTCTAATCAGACTGTCTTACAATTTGAGATAGCAGTCCAGTGAAGGAGATGGGGAAGGGGGGTAGGGTGGAAGGACGTAGAGTATAAGGGACGAGGGAGGAGTGTAAAGGATGGAAGACAATGAGGAGGGAAAAGGGAAAGAAAGACTTCCCTAAATTTAGCTTTCTAGCCTTCTGAGATGTCTATTCACACACAGAATCACGGATATCTGAATCTAAAAAGCAGTTCAGAAAGAAACAACGTGGTTTAGCTAAGTCTTTCAGTGTTTGGTGTTCAGTCTTTTTCAGTTCTGTCTGACTCTTTATGACCCCATCTGGGGTCTTCTTGGCAAGGTAATGGAGTGGTTTGCTATTTCCTTCTCTAGCTCATTTTACCAATGAAGAACTGAGGGAAACAAGGTTAAATGACTTGACTAGGGTCACACAACTTGTTAGCGTCTAAGGCCAGATTTGAACTTAGGGAGAGGAATCTTCCTGATTATAAGCCCAGTGTTCCACTCACACTTTGGAAATCTAGCTGCTCTCAATGTCCAGATGAACAAACTGACGACCAGAGAGGGTAACCAATTCAATTGTTAGTTTTGAAATTCAACCTAGACAATTCAATTCCACACATACTGTAGAAGAGAATTATTAAATAGGCACCATAACTGTGTTCCCATTGCTATTTTTTTATGATGGATGAATTTATAAGATTTATAAGGATTCTATCAGTTTAAGAAACTAGTAAGAAATTCGTGTTTTCCTCTGATAGGATGTAGAGACAGAAGGTACCTCAGACTTCATCTCATTCAACACCCTCATTTTATAGATGAAGAAACAGACTTCTGGAGGTAAAGGGATTTGCCCAAAGTAACAGCAGCATCAGAAGCATCTGGTCCCAGCCACTCCTGGATCTCTACAATCTAGCTTTCTGAAATTCCATTTCTAGGTTTGCTGTAAAACATTATTCATAATAATGACTTTTGAAATACTTAATATTCATCTTGATTTCCCTCCTGTTTATAATAAAGTTTATACATAAACTTTATACAGAAGTTTATACATAAAAGTGATTACATGACAACAGAAGTCTCATTCCCCTTGCTGCATTTAATACCTGAGGCTTTTATTGAAGGTAAATAGTTAACTAGATTATAGTATTATAATACACGTGTTGGAGACAGGTTAAAAAGGATACTGTGCATACAACATGAGCCAAATTATACGACATTTTTTTCTTTTAACAATGATTTGAAGAAACCTTTAACTTGAAAAGCCTCTAGGCCAGGTACTCTTCCAAGTACATAATTACAATACTTGTGTTAGATTACTATCAAATACAAAACACAAATTTCAAATAGTTTATTTATCTACTAAAGGTTCCATCCCAGAATGACTCATCTGGGCAATTTACACAAACAGCTGTGGCCCTAGATTGCTACTGCCTGGGACATCTGGTACAGTGGGTAAAATGTGCTGAATCGGTGTGGGTTAATCAGATCCATCTTGACTCATTTTCTTTAATGAGACAGTATAACACACCACATTCACCTAACCTGTTTTGGGGGTTTCGTTTTACCTACATTTGCAATTCTGATCTGATCTCTTCTTAAAGCTCTTTCTTTCTGCCTAATAAAAATTTTAACTGGAATTTTTCTCATTGAGAATTGCATATACATATAATATGTAAGTGTATGTGTATGTATATATGTATGTATATGTATATCTGTATATATTTGTATATATGTGTGTTTATGTGTATGTATGCATAAATACATATATATCTATATGTGTATATATACATATATAAATATACACATACACACACAACTTGAGTTCTCTCCTGGGCTTGCTGGGTTACTTTTGGTATGATGGGGATGAGTCACGTAGATTTCTCCATTACCAGTACTTGAAACAAAGTTTATAAAACCTAGATACATTGCATTCCCTTCTAACCAGAAACAAACAAACAAACAAATAAAATCAGTGAACAATGAATATGGATTTCATTCAGGATCTTTGCCTTCCTCTCTCATGGGTTAACTGTGGGACCTCAGATGGAAATTTTACTTTAGGGCAGTCTTTGTGGTATTAAGAATCTTTTTGCACTTTCTGAAATTTCCTATGTATATACATAGTCTTCCTCTCATATCTGTTATTTGGGTTTTATGGAATTTTGAGTCTTAAAGGCCAGGAGGAATGGCTGCTGATTAAAAATTCTGCCTGTGGAATTTCAGGCAAATATGTTCCACAACAGAAAAAAGTAGCAACCAGACTGTAAATTACTCCACTAACACATTGGGGGAGAATAGGAACTCTGAACTCAAAATGACAAAATTTTCCTGTACAAAAATAATGACAAATTCACCCACCTTTTCTCATTTCATCCACAGAATTCCTGTTTCCTCCTACACAAATATTCATGCTGCTAAAGCTTTTGTGAAAACAAATATAATTTTTCGTTTTGGTCTTAAATACTTTGCAACAATTTGCAAAATTTAATTCAAATTGATGATCTAATTTTCTTCTTTGTAAGGGGCCCAAGTAAAATTATTTCCAAGGAAGAAGACTAAACTAACATCAGTTTGAATTTATTGTGAGCTAAATGCTGAATTGAGAAAGTCACATTTATATGTAAAATTCCAGTGAGAATTCCACTAAGGCTTTAAAAATAGTTGTATGTCAGTGAAAAAAAAGGATTAAAACAATGTTCAACAAAAGACAGGTGGATGGAGCAGTAGATACAGTGCTAGGCCTAGAGTCAGGAAGATCTGAGTTCAAATGTGACCTCAGACACTTGCTAGTTGTGTGACAAGTCACTTAATTTAAATGAGCTGGAGAAGGAAATGGTAAACCATTCCAGGATCTTTGCCAAGAAAACCCCAAAAGTTGGGCCATGACAAATCAGACCCAACTAAACAACAACAACAGAAGAATTCAGTAAGTTGGGGTTCTAGGGCTATGACCACAAGCACCTCTATTTTATATTCTTGCACTCCTTGTATTTGAGAGCATGGAACTTTTCCTGGACTATGCTTACCCTGAACAAAATGGTACCACCCAAAAAATCTTGGTCTATAAAAACTAAACTGATATTCATGTGCCCAACTGATAAGAGAGTCTGGTTTCATTTTGACTCTTGAGTGGAGAGGCCAGACATCAAAGCATGAAAGAAGAACAATCCAGCACTCCCAGCATCATAGATTTGCCACCTCCCTCTTCCTGTTCTCTGAACGAGCTGCTCCCACGTTCATGGCGAATACTTTCAGAACATTGGCACACTGGTGTCCAAGGCAGTCATTAATGGATCTCATTAGAGAGAGCCAGTCTTGGCAGAGAAAAGCTGTTTGTCATGATGGACCGTAAGCAACCTAGCCTGGAAATAAACTGAGCTGGCCTTGTCCTCAAGACAATCAGGAATTCATAGCTGCCTGTTTCAGGTCTTCTAATAATTCTACCTTGTGCCACATATATTTCATTCATAACTTTCTTTGGAGGAACTCAACCCTCTTTTTACACAGTTCATTTAATTCATAAACTTTCTCTTTAATGGAATGTAAAGGAGACAGCATACCTTGATTTTTGTAAATAGGGAAATAGCAGAGAATGATAAAAAAAAAGGTCAAGGTCAAATTAAAGCTTAAAATAGAACTAAAGTTTTCTAATCTTGTACAGTTGTTATCATGGGGCAATCTCCCATACCCTTGAATGAAATGCTCATAATAATAATAAGCCATTCCTCCTTCCTTTTCTTTTTGTTTTTGGTGTATCCCACTCAACTAGAACTATTGACTTGAATTAATCTGTGCAATATACTGTCAACAGCCACTTTTTAGGATTGCAGACAACAAGGCTTATTGACCTTTCTATGTTATTGACTATCACTGGTGGTCTGATGAAACCTCTGGATCCCTTCACAGAAGAATGCTTTTAAATGCATAAAATAAAATGCATATGATTATAAAGAAAAGTAATTATATTGAAATACACCTATTAGAGTATTTTCTTTTAAGTTCACACTTCTAGGTTTAGAACCTTTGGTTTAGGGAATTTTTTTTTTTTACATAGGGATGTGGTCGTTCAGTTATTTTCAGTCACATCTGACTCTTCATGACCCCATCTGGGATTTTCTTGGTAGATACTGGAGTGGTTTGCTATTTTCTTCTCCACCTCTTTTATAGATGAGGAAACTGAGACAAACAGGGTTAAGTGACTGGCCCAGGGTCACATGGCTAAGTAGGTTTCTGAGGCCAAATTAGAACTCAAGAAGTTGTCTTTCTGACTTCACTGTGCTACATAGCTGCCCCTTACATAAGGATGGCCATCCAGTTATAATCATCTAACCTGAGTGACCATCAGAATTCCCCTTCCCTTCCACCTTCCAACATTTAACTTAGAAAGCCCCTCCTCACTTGTTACAGGTATTTCACTTCCCTCTGAGAAAATGCATTCTGAGTTCTAAACACAAGACTGGAGAGCCACGAGTTTGATGGCAAGGATCTTATCTTCCCAGAACTTCCTATTTCCTCCAGAAAGAACCTAGCACAGTGCTATGAATGCAGAAGTCATTTTATAATTACTCACTATATTTTATTGAAAATGAATTTTGGAACAAAGATCATTTGGATTTTGGTACCTGCCTAGATTCCGATCCACCCATTTTTTTTTCTCCTTGTAAAGGAACTACTTTCTCATATTAATGCTTTATGTATTTACTATGCTTTCTATATAATAAAACATGGGCATTTACACTATCCTAGGCACATAACCTCTCTCAGGATATAATCAGTTACAAGTTTTACAATAAATGTTTCCCTTTCAGTACTGGGCTTTCAAATGCACTGGACAGACCCATTAAAATGTTCTGAGTTTGCAGCAGGTATGTATGCATATGAGAGTTGGCTGATATAAAACTGTTAGTGAGACTTTGAAATTCTAATGTTTTTTATTCACTGCATCAGTCATCATTTCTCCTTAGGTTTCACTTAAACAAACAAGCATGTGTTTTTGAAAAAACAGTTTGTCTGGCATTTAAATTTAATTTGCAAACAACTGACTCACAACAGATGGTTCAAGAAAGAAGGTGTGACATGAAGACTCGTCACCAGAGAACTGAGACTGAGGCAGCATTTTTTCACAAGGTGACAATAGCTTATGGAACTGAAAAGGATGGTCCAGTTCATTTCTGATGAGGAGGTAATCATATCTTTTGTCATCTCCTCAACAATTTATTGAACATTCAAGTAATAACAAGATATTGACCTTTTCATCACAAAACCCAATCAGACCAAATTCTGCCTACCAATGACAGGGTTTGAGTTTTCTATATCCTTGCTATGTGCTGTGTACTTTTATTAGGAACAATTCAGATCTGATTCCAAAACATTTGTATTCTACTGTCCTGATGGTCATAGATAGATTTAGAAACTCCTAAGCATACCGTCGAGAACAAAAGAAAATCTCTGTATGACTTTCCTCAAAATTCCAGGAATCTCAAAAAATGCTATACATATATAATCCTGCAATATCAAAAACACATTTAAACCAACTAAGTCATCTGGCCCCTCTCCCACCCCCCCCACCCCCCGCCTTGTGTAGGTCTTTTATAAAAGCTGCCAACAAAGAAGTAAAGTGACAGGTTTAAGTGTTAACTTCTTTCCAGGTTCCCCTGTCCTATTTCCAACTGTGGATGTTAATAAAATGTGGTCAGAAGGTGGTTGGTAGGAGTGTTAGAGAGAAAGAAGAGGCAGGGACAATCAGTAATTGAATTGATCAGATTGTTGGATAAACCTAGAATTAAATAATTTTTTTGTTTGTAAGGGAAAGAGAATACAATGTGATTGCTCAGTAGTCCTTTAAATTATTCTATCATATCTACAGACTGGGGCTAAGCCCAGGGCCACCTCCAGTTGTCCTGATCTATACCTCTCCACTGGACCCAGCTGACTCTGGATGAGAAAGTGAGGCTGGTGTCTTTGCATAGTCCTCCCTCACTTAAATCCAATTCACTTGCATGCCTTGGCATCACCTCCCTGATGTCATAAGGACAAACAACAACAAGTTTTTTGAGAAAATTTTGGCTGGACCAGCATATTTATTCACAGGGTGGCCAGTTAGGTCACTGCATTGCTTTGAACAAGTCCCTTAATGTCTCTGTTCTGTGGTTTGTATTGAGGAAGTAAAAATGAAAAGCTGGAGGTGTGTGTGTGTGTGTGTGTGTGTGTGTGTGTGTGTATGTGTGTGTGTGACTGTGTGTATATATATGTATATATATATATTGTGTACACACACATCAGCAGTAATGATCATGATCTCAAACAAGGGACAGGAAAAAAAAGACATTTAAAAGAGATTGATGGGAAAATTACATTTTTTCCATACACAATGAATTACCATCATTATCACAACATTAACATCATTATTAATATACTATTTATATGGACATTAATATAATAACATTGACATTAATATATTTATAGCAATACTAGAAAGGTTTCATAACCAATGAATTAATTTCAACAGTTCACACATATATACTGAATGGGAGAGCAACTAAGTAAGTATTTAAGAAAAAAGCTGAAAGAGTATAGAAAAAAAAGAAGGTAAAACTATAACAGTGGGCAACTTTGATGTATTCTCTTTAGATCTAGTAAATGTAACAACAACAGTAACAACAAAGAACACCAAGAAAGAAATTAAAGACCTGAACTGAATTTTAAAAAACTAGATATGTTAGATCTCTGGGAGTTACTGAATGAGAACAGAAAGGAGAATACATATTTCTTAGCAGTATATGGTATCTTTATAAAATGTATGACATATTAAGATATAAAACCTTCCCAAATTTTTTTAAAAGTAAAATGAAACACATGTCATTAAGTTACAAAGATATTAAAAGAAGCAATCATATGTATAAATCACTTTTAGATACTCTATAGAAAGTTATGAACATAACTGAGATAGTTATACCTTTCAGAAGATTGCTGATCTTCTGAACTAGCTAAAATGGTGGTCTTTACTTGACCATCAGAGGATTAATTGGGGGGGGGGGGTAGGTGAAGTAAAGAATTAAAATAGATAATGTTCAAGGTGCCTTACAACTCTGTCATTCTGTGCCTCTGAAAAAATGAGTGCTTGATTATGAATGGTGCCCTAAGGCATTAGGCTTGACTGTAAAGATGACTCAAGACTTTGCTGTGAAGTAAGCTGTAAAAATCCTGGCTTTCCTCCTCTAGTACTATGCAGCATGGCTCTAGGTCTTCTCTTTAGGGTTAAAACTGGCTGTCTCAATCCTCTGGTATTGTTCCTCTGATCCTCTTTCACTAAATGACTAGAATCATGAGATATTGAGCCAATATCCCCACTCCCCACCCCCATGCCCTATACACACCCATACTTGGAATTCAATAATTACTGAATGAAGTAAGGACAGATGGAAAAAACTTTGTACCTTTAGTGCTGATGAGAAAGCAGCAGAGATTGCCTACTCCAAAATAAAATTTTAAAATGAACTCCATTTGAAAAGGGGAGGGATTAGCAATAATTTATGGTCAAATTATTTTTCCCATTGATTAAAAAAAAATATTTTGTGTCCATGCTAGTCCATGCTGTGAATTGAAAGAAGGGGAAGATCTTTGCCCCTTGGAGATGGTGAATACAGACTGATCGCCTTTCCACATTTAAGAGTAGAACGAAGCACAGTATCGCATGTTTGGTGGTCACAGTTAAATGGTGTTTTACTATTGGGAGCAGGGTGTGGCAGTTAGGACCTTCAAATAACTCTTTAGTTCTACCTTCTTTCTGGGCAAATTTGTTCAGAGAAAAATGTCACCCTTTCAAAAAAAATTAAAAAGGAATAAAAGGCTGCAGCAAGGAGAAAGATGTAAGAATAAATGTTTACAATATAAATCAATCATTTCTTCCCTTTAGCATATTATAGAGACTAAACCTATGATTTCATTGATAAGGGAACTCTCAGATGAGGAAGTTCCCTGTACTGATGCAAGTCAACGTTTTTTTCCAAAACTTGTAGTCTTAAAGTAGGGGTTCTCAACTTTGTTTTTGTATAATGGACCCCTTTGGCAGCCTGGTGAAACTTATAGGCCCCTTTTCAGAATAATGTCTTTAACTGCACAAAATACATAGGATTATAAAGGAAACCACTTATATCCACCATTATTTTTTTAATTTAACAAATTCATGAATCCTATGTGGAGAACCTTTGTTTTAAAGAATTGCCTAGAACAGGTTAAGTGCACTTGCCCAGGGTCACAAAATCAGTATGTATGAGAGTCAGAACTTGAATCCAGGTCTTGTCATGGTGCCTAATGTTCTTCCTCTTATTTAAAAAAAAATGGAGTCATTGTGGTGTGGATGTGTCCAACATGCAGCTGGAGGGCTGCAACACTTTAATCTGGATCAGTAACACCTGATCCAGATTAAAATGTAATTGGAAAATACTTAACAAAATAAATGAAAATATAACAAAGCAAAGAAAATGGTAATATGTGGTTTTTTTCGAGGGCAATTGGGGCTAAGTAACTTGCCCGAGGTCACACGGCTAAGGTTTTTTGTTTGTTTGTTTGTTTGTTTGTTTGTGTGTGTGTGTGTGTTAAGTGTCTGAGGCCCAATCCGAACTCAAGTCCTTCTGACTCCAGGGCCAGCGCTGTACTCACTGTGCCACCTAGCCGCCCCTAATATGTGGTTTTTAAAAGCCAATATGCAACTGGGAGGAATCCTTATGATCTTTCTATTTGAGTCTGATATCACTGGTGTAGAGGATAGAATGGTAGTCTTAGAGTCAAGAAAGTTTTAGCTGAAATCCTGTGTGGTTTTGGTCAAGTTACTAAACCTCTCACTTGCCTCAAAGCCATTCCCTAGCACTTACCTCCTGAGTCATAAAGACTGCAATTTGCATTAAAGGAAAAAGTTCCTTACCCTGAAAGAGTTCATAGTTCTTTTGCACATTCAGGTATTTCTTTACAAACTATCCTGGAGATACAAGCATAGCAAAAGGACAGGAGAAACCAACATGCCATCTACAATACAAACACACAAGGGAAAATAATAGGGCTACATAATTATAGGTTAAAACTGGGAGGAAAGAGGAGAGGACTTGTAAAGGTAACATAAACAGGAAGACAAGGTGGAAGGGCACCGAGTCCTTTAGTACTTTCTTCTGGAAAGACATTAGTTGTCTTTAAAGGAAATGTTTACTGGTTTGTCTTAGTGTTGCAGATGGATTGAACATGGCTGTCTTCCCCCGGCTCCCCCCACTCTCAATTTCTGAAGTTTATTCAACCTGAATAGGAAGTCCTCGTGCTGATGAAATCATTGGTCCAACCAAGTATTAACTGGAAAAAGCCATTAGATACTAGGTTTAGCATATTTAATTGCTGAAAGCATGCACAGACCTGAGCAGAAATGATTTGTTTGGGAATAAAAGTTAGAAAACAAGAAAATTTCAATAACTACAAGAGCATTTTCCAATATAAGCTTTAGCCTGTTAGATACCAGAGAGCTGGTATTACAGAGCTCTGTATATCACCAGAACTGCTTGTTGTTTCCCTTTTCCCTACAGACAACCCAGCCTCTTTACATTCCCTCAAATTCTTCCTCTCTCTGTCTCTTCCTCTCTCATTCTTCCTTCCTCTCTCTCTCTCTCTCTCTCTCTCTCTCTCTCTCTCTCTCTCTCTCCCTCCCTCCCTCTCTCCCTCCCTCTCTCTCTCTCTCTCTCTCTCTCTCTCTCTCTCTCTCTCTCTCTCTCTCTCTCTCTCTCTGTCTCCCTCAGTAAAACAGTTGCTTTGGAAAGCAAAAATAAAAGGAAAGGATGTGGAAACTGTGCAAATTCTTTCTTGGGTTAATCAAAAGTCTTTCCTATTATAATTCTAGTAAACACAGTATTGTTTCTATTCTAAAATGTAAATAATAAGCCATCAGAAGAAAGTAAGGAAGCATCTGTTTCTTGAATATCAGTAGTCAATAAAAGAATTTCTATATTCCTCTGGTTTCCTGAGAAGATTGGCATATCAAAAAGGACTATACTTTAAGGTTCAAAGAAAAATCAAATCACAACTAATCTAACTCATATTCAGAAACATATATGTATGTATATCCGTGTGCATATATGTGCATATATGTATATATATTATATATGTATGTATACACACATTTATATAGCACTTCTTAACATCTTAACATGCCTGTCACTATGCTAAGTATTTTACAAATATTTTCTCATTTGATCTAGGAAGGTAGGTGCTATTATTAACCCCATTTTCTAGATGAGAATAGGGAGACAAATAGAGGTTGACTTGCCTATAGTCATACAGCTAGTAAGTATCTGAGGCCATATTTGAACTCAAGTCTTCCTGATTCCAGGTCTGACCCTCTAGCTAGACATTGTACCACCTGGCTGCCCCAAATTGGCAGCAAGGTTAAACTATCTTTGCTTTTGAACACCATTGGGTATTTTGGGCCTAAAATACTTAACAGTCCTCCACAGAAGGTAGAAAGAAAGTAAGTGACTGGGAAAGAAAGGCATAAGGAAAAATCACACCAGGAGGTTTCTCTATAGTAAAACAGAAGCCTTTCTCTATGAGGGAGACACCACTGCCCTTTAGAAAGCTCTTGCCTTCCCTTTCAGGATTCCCAGTATTTTATCCACAAAGGACTCAAAATCCTTTCCAGCAAAACCATGAGCTCCTAGCCTTTACTTAAAGTTGGAACTGTGCTTGACTCCTGTCTTAATTCAAAACCACTTGCATGTGGGAATTTGTTGTGTTCGATTATATAGATCGACTACAAAGGCTTTATTTTTCTTTCTTTTCCAATTGGGGAGGAAAGGGTATAGGATAGAGAAGGTGAATTTCAGTTAATTGAAAATAACTCAATTAAAAATGAATTGGGTAATCATACTCTCAGAGATATAATGTAGTTATCGTTTTGTTTTGTTTTTTAAGATAAGCCTAAGAATTTTTTATTATTGTGTTTTTCAAGAGTACCTGAAGTTGCCTGTCTCATATGGCATTCACTCAACAGTGGAACATGGTTCTGTTTAATTTTTCTCTTCTTTGTTGGGTTAACTGTTATTTACAGAGTTAAGAATAATAAAGCAGCCTATAGAGTCGGAATTATTCCATCTACCGTTTTATTTCTTCTGCAGTTACTAAAATGGAATAACATGTCTTCTCCCCCACTTCTCCAGATAACTTCAATTTTCAGTTCCAGGGAGGGCTACAGTTTTCCTTCTAATCTCTCCTCTAATTCTCATATTTGAGAATAAAAAAACATGAGTGAGTATTTAAGGCAGCAGGAAGAGTTTAGGTTAAGGATAAGAAAGAAATGCCTGATAGTCATGATAAACACCAAAGTCAATTACTAGAGAAGTTTGTGCAATTTCCCATAACTGAAACCTTTAAGAACAGAATAGATCGCTATCTACCTGGACTAGTTTTTAGTGAAGGTTGCTTGAAGGCAAGAGAATGCACTCTCATGGGTCTTTTTAGCCCCATGAATCTATGTTTCAATTATTCCATGATTTTAAATATAAATTACCTATAGCATATCAAAAGTTCTTTTAAAAACTAGCTACCGTTTCTCCTAGCTAATTGTTTTCTGCTTTCCCTGGTCTTTACTACTTTTTGGAATTTCATTAGAAACCCAACCTTCCCTTCCAATTAAATGGACTGTTTAATGAGATATAAACAGGTATACATTTAGTAAGGGAAGTGAGGATTGTCAGAAACTAGCATTGATTGCAAACTGTGTTGTCCTTGGAGTCAGTATGGATTTCAAGTGATATTGCTAAAAACTAGTGATAATTTCCTCTCTAAAATATAAAATATGAAATAACATATCAAAAGAGTTGTTACATTTTATGGAAATGTTCCATTATGAAAATGGGCTTAATTTCTATTTTGCTCCAAAATAATCTCCAACTATTTTTACTGGCAAATAGTACCCAAAAAAGAGCAAAAGAGACTAGAAAAGGTGGATTAATTTAAACAAGATGAAATTGATGTCAGTACTTAGAAGACTTAGGGTGAGTCTCTCCCACAATTCCATTTAGATTGTAGCCTCTTTATGTCTTAGATGGTCAACTTTATGAGTTGCTGTGGCCTTACAAAAATCATCATCTCTTAGCTAACAGCTCATATGTGAGGCAGAAGTCAAACTCAAGTCTCCATGATATTAGCCTAAGTCCACTACTATTTACATTACTTCACAAAAAGACTGATTCAAGATAAATGTCAGATCTTAGGATAACAGATTTTTTAGGTGGAAGGGACCTCAGAGGTCATCTAATTCTGACTCCTCATTTTATTGATGAATGAGTGAATAAAAAAGGAATTTACTAAACGCTTATTAAGTGCTTAGCAATGGACTAAGTGGTAGATAGAAAAAGTGAGACAATCACTGTTCTCAAGGAACCGAGGAAAATAACACATTAAAAACAACTCAGTTCCTGGAGAGATTGGAAGGCGTTGAAGTTCTAAGGATGGGAGTGATGACCAGGAAAATGCCAAACATAGATGGACGGTGAATGGTAATGTCTTGAAGACTTCAGGAGGCAATAATAAGACAGAGGGTAAGATCTGGCAGCTTGCCATCTCTTGGGAAGGAATAGAATTTTCAATTCCATTCTATCCAGTCATTGTCAAAAGGAGAAGAAAGGTATTTCTGATTGTGGCACCTGTCCAAGAAAACACAAGTAGCTAGTTGCAACATCAGGATTTGAACAAAGGTCTGTGGGTTCCTTTGGTCACACACTTCAAGGACTGCAGAAGGGAGGGAGATGTTGGCTTAGACATCTATCCAGATGCTTGAGTGTTTTAATTGACTAGGAGCTGAGTGAATTAAGAGTCTGATGAAGTTGACCCTGAAGGCTAACATAATTTTAGGCTGTCTTAATGGAAGTAGAGTGTCCTAAAGAAGGAAGCCAATTGCACTGTTCTCTCCATTGGTCAGACCACATGGGGAATCATGTTTTCTTCTGGATGCCACATTTTGATGGAAGAGGTTGACAAGCTGAAATGCCTCCAAAGGAGAGAAACCAGAATGGTGAGGGCACAGAAAGCCACTCCAAGTGAATCATTATTCAAGGAATTGAGTGTGTGGGGGATGCTATGAAGAGAGGACAAATGTAGCTAATAAGTGATAGTGAAATAAATATCTGATATCATGTAAAGAGAGACATTCTCCACAGTGCTCCTTAGAAGGAAAGAATTAGGACTAATGTATGAATGTTAGCGATGGGTGCTGGTTTGGTAGGGGGTACAATGGAAAGGACACTGAATTTGGAATCCATTACTACCTGAGTTAATTACTCCTAGAGCATTTTTTTAAAGTGGTAAGGCACTTACACTCTCAGGGACTCAGTTTCCTCAACTGTAAAAAAAAATGAAGGGCTTGAATGAGATCCCTTCAACAATCCCATCTAACTGGAAACTCAGAATCCTATGAAGAAATTCCTAACAACTACAGCTATGAAAATAATATACTGAAAATAAAATAATCTATCTCACTAGAAGGCAGTTAGATGGCTCAGTGGACCTGGAGTCAGGTAGACCGGAGCTCAAATACAGCCTAAGACACTTCCTACCTCTGTGACCCTGGTCAAGTCTCTTAACTTTTCTGTTTTGTCTATCCACTGGAGAAGGAAATGGCAAATCATTCCAGTATCTTTGCTAAGAAAACTCCATAGACAGCATTGACAAGCTATTGTCCATAGGGTCATGAGGAGTTAGAACTGAATGACTAAACAATAACATTGAATTAGATAATGAGTAACCCAACTTGGAGGTCTTCTGGCAGCAGGTGGATGATCAGTTGTCTGGAAGGACATGATGGTAGTTCATGTAGAGTTATAATACTAACAATCATATGTATGGAAGAGGTAAGAAACAACATGGTATAGTGAAGAAAGCTGTCTCTGGAATCAGGAAGACCTTGGATTCAGGTTCTGCTTCTGATACATACTCACTGTGTGACCCTGGGCAAATTACAACTTCTCGATGCTCTAGGCCAGAAACTCTGACACTTTCTCTTCCAGGACTCCCTTCTACTCTCTGAAAATTATTGCAGGCTCTTTTAATATTCTTAAAAATTATCGAGCGGGGAGCGGAGCCAAGATGGCGGAATAGAAACAGCTCATCCAAGCCACTCTGCCCCCAGATTCCCCCCAAACTATGTAAAAGGGGACTCTGAACAACTTCTGGAGCCCCAGCACCCACAGAACGACACAGAGAAGCTAACCTCCCGCTGAGGACAGCCCAGCAGCCCGACAGGAAGGACCAGCGAAGTGGTCTGGGACCTGGCAGCGCACAGGCGGAGAGTGCAGGGAGCCGAGCCGAGCCCAGGTCCGCGTGAGCCGAGGTTTTAGCCCCAGGGCGGCAGCGCCAGCAGCCAGCTGGAGGAACCCCAGAACACCAGGAGCTGTGGCGACTCCAGAATTATCAACATAGACATGCCTAGGACAAAGTAAGAGGTTAGTGTCCTATGGACTTTGGGACCTGTATTTGGGGAATGCGTCAGCTCCCTCCCCTGGGGGCTAGAAGCCCCTGAGGAGACACGCCATTTTGTAGTTTTCAGAGGCAGCTCCGGCTCCCGGCCTGCAAATTGTAGGGAGATCCAGCGATCAGTCTTGGGGGGTAATCGCTCTTGCTTTAACCTCCCTGGATCTGGATTGTGATCTAGGGTGGAAGTTGTGGGTGGGTTTACAGCTTGCCAGAAACGGAAGTTGCCCCCCACACGTTCGGGACAAAAATTCCTCTAGCTGGCCTTAAAGCCATAGTGTGGCAGTAAATAGAGTGTCAGCCCTGGAGTCAGGAGGACCTGAGTTCAAATTCGGCCTCAGACACTTAACACACACACACACACACACACACACACACACACACACACACACACACACACAAAACTAGCTTGTGACCTTGGGCAAGTCATTTAACCCCAATTGCCCTCCAAAAAGCAAAAATAAAAAAAAAATACTAAAAAAAAAATTACCGAGGACCGACAAAGAGCCTTTGTTTATACAGATGATAGCTATTGTTCTTTACTGTATTAAAAATTGATAAAATTTTTAAATGTTGATTAATTCATTTAGAAAAATGGTAAATTCATTGTATGTTAACATAAATAAAAATTTTTATTAAAAATAACTATATTGTAAAAATAAAAATAGAAGAGTAGTTTATTGTTTTACATTGGGCAGTTAGGTAGCATAATGGGTAGAGTGCCAGGCCTGGAATCAGAAAGACCTGAATTCGGATGTGACCTTGGACACTTATTATCTGTGTGACTAAGGCAAGTCACTTACCCTTGTTTGCCTCAGTTTCCTCATCTGTAAAATGACCTTGAGAAGGAAGTGGCAAGAAAATCCCAAAAGGGGTCATAAAGAGTTAGACATGACTGAATAACAACAAAAACAAATTGTTTTTACATATTTTTGCAAATCTCTTTAATATTGTCTGGCTGAATAGAAGAAAGTTATCTGCTTCTGCATTGTCTGTTGTGATGTTGATTTGGTTGAAATACATTAGGAAAATCTGTTCTCACACTGATATGCATTTGGTAGAATGTCAAAGGGAGAAATGTTTTACTGAGCAAATAATGCCTTGGTGTTATTATAAAAATAATTTTGACCTTGAAGACTTTCTGAAAGAGTTTTGGGAACCACACTTTGAGGTCTGGGGACCACACTTTAAGAAGTGATGCTCCAGATGTTGAGTATGTTAATAGCAGGAGGAATCCATTTATCAGTGAAATCACAGATTCAATCCATATTCCCTTTCTTGCAATAATTGTAAAAGTTGCTGTAAGTGCAAATCTTATAACCTCCAACTCATAAAAGAGGAAACTAAACCTCAGAAAGCCTGATTGATCTGCCCAGGATGCCCCAGATACCATATGTCCTACTGAGGAATGGAACCCAGCTCAAGGTTGGACTAAATACTGTGTAACTAGAAATTTTTGATTTCTAATATTCTGCGAGTCAATTTTTTGATTCTATGAAATGACCGAAACCCACATATTACTCATCTCAAACCCCAGTAAAATATTAAAAGGAAGTAACAAGAGAAAGTTTTCCTTTTTAAAAAAGATAATAAAAGCTTAACACAGTGCCTAGCAAGTTGTTGTTGAATCACATCTGACTCTTTTGTGACCATGCAGTCCAGGGAGTTTTCTTGGCAAAGACACTGGAATGATTTTTCATTTCCTTCTCCAGTTGATTAAGGCAAAGAGAGGTCAAGTGACTTACCCAAGGTCACATAGCTAGTGTCTGATGTTGCTTTTGAACTCAGGTCTTCCTGATTCCAGGTTCAGCAATTTATCTCCAGAGCCACCTAGCTGTCTAGCAAGTTGTAGGAGCTTAATAAATGTTTATTCACTGATTGAAGTAATCTGGATGATGACAACACAATATTCTTTTACACAATAAATCAACAGGATGACAGGAATAAAAAAAATATTTCTTCTGCTGCCACAATGACTCTTATAAGACTTAAAATTATATGCTCAGGTTCTCCCATCATTAAGTGTAAATCTATAGAAACTTTTGAATTTTCACCTATTCTCTATAAGTCTCAAATGGAACCAGTCTGACTGTTTCAGAGCAATGAGAAACAGCACAGCATAGGGGATAGCCCGAGTCATTAAGATTTGGTCTCAAGTCTTATCCCTGCAAGATACTGCATGTGTGTCTATAGGCAAAGTCATTTTGTCTCTCAGTGTCCCAGACAACTCCAATTAGCACAAGGAATGCCAATGTGATTGTTGAGTGAGTTCCGCTCCAAGAACTAATGAAGTAATAAGAGCTAGCATTTATATAGTACCTACTATATGCCAGGAGCTTTTTATAAATATTATATTTTATGTATAAATAATATTTCATTTGATCCTTACAACAACCCCGAGAGATAGGTGCTATCATTACTCCCATTTTATAGATGAGGAAACTGTGGTAGACAGTTTAGATGACCTGCCCAACGTCATACAGCTAAGAAGTCTCAAGCCAAATTTGAACTCAGGTTTTCCTGACTCCAGACCCAGTGCTCTATCCACTGAGCCACCATAAACCAGTAAAACAATAATAAAAATAATGATGATGATGATGATGATAATGTGCTACTATATAATAATGGAATGTGATATCATGTAACTTTTTTTCCAAAGGAATCATGAATTTTTATTCAACCTAAGTCATTTCCCTGCCATGAATTGAAAAGTGCTTCCAACAGATGAGGTTACACATAAGTGGTTCATTCTTAGCAATGATTTTGGGTGTTTTCTTTTTCCAATAACCAACAGTTTCTATAAGACCTTCCTAGACACAATCTAGTGCTTAGCACAGTAGCTGGAACATAGTAGGCACTTAAATGTTGATTGATTATTAATTTGAACCTGAGTTCAAATGCAACCTCAAATATTTACTAGCTGTATGACCCTGGGCAAGTCACTTAACTCTATGCTTCAATTTCCTCATCTGTAAAATGAGTTAGAGATGGAAATGGCAGAGTGTACTATCTTTGCCAAGAAAACCCCAAATGGGGTCACGAAGAGTTGGACACAACTGAGATGACTGAAGAACTATAAAATGCACAGCATGACAAATGGTTTTTAGGCATAGAAATGATGTTTTTCCCAAAGTAAGTTTGCTGGTTTTTTCAAATGAAGCTTGGTTTCACAAATATCAAATTTTGAAAATGCATCTTCATGCTCAACCATCTTTGCATTTGAATATCTACTCCTATCCTATCTGCTCTATTCAATCTATAGAATGAATGGAATTTAGACATAAAAGCCAAAATTTTATCACAGGGACACTTCAGCAAAGTATATTTGATACATAAAGGTTCTATTTTCACAAAGCAACAATATCCCTCAATGAAACCATGTCTCTGCTTTTGAGACAATAATTTGACCTAAGGAAATAATCAATCAATTTCTTAAGCACTATACCGTGTGCAGGCATTGAGTTCTTGGGATACAGAGAAAAACAAAAAGGGTCTCTGCTCTCCAGAGACTCACAATCTAATGAGGGGCACAGCATGCATACAACTGTGTATGAACTTTCTCTCTCCCTCTCTCTTTATCTCTCTCTCTCTCTCTTTATGTATGTAGACATATATATTTATATATATATATGTCTACATACATACATATATACATTTATTGTCAACAAATTTAATTTTTAATAAATTTGTATTATTTATAATAGAAAGAGAGGGAGGGAAGAAGAAAGGCAAGAAAGGAAAGAAGAGGAAGAAAAGCAGAAAGAGAATAAGCTGGAGATAATCATCAGAGGAAAAAGATTAACATTAAGAGGGGCTGGGAAAAGTTTCAAGTAGAAGGGGAGATTGTAGCTGGGACTTTAAAGAAACCAGGGAAGCCAAGAGATGGAAATGAAGAAGAGAGGGTTCCAGTATGTCCAGGGGAGAAGCGGTGCAAATGTGCAAAGCCAAGAGGTGGAATGTCTTGTTTGAGGAGTAGTGAATGCTAAGCAGAGGATTTTATATTTGACCCTAAAGGAGAGAGAGAGCTACTGGGGTTTATTGAATAGGGGAGCTGGAAAACAGTGCTAATCCTCAAACATTATCTTCAAAATCAATGTCTCACAGGTTGACTAGATTCTTCCCTCCCCAACCTTTCCCCCAAAGGGATGAAAGTTAACACAGTGGCACTGCCTATGTTGTATCCACAGATCTGAAGGGAGTATTGAACTTATGT
The DNA here is from genome assembly GCA_011680675.1 of Gymnobelideus leadbeateri. Taxonomy (NCBI): domain Eukaryota; kingdom Metazoa; phylum Chordata; class Mammalia; order Diprotodontia; family Petauridae; genus Gymnobelideus; species Gymnobelideus leadbeateri. The sequence goes on along the minus strand of WOXC01004581.1, from coordinate 161,233 downwards.
TAATTTTAATAAAATGAAAGAATTTTTGTCAGTGTTTGACACCCCAGTTTTGGCCTTAGCTGCTATAAACTATATGGGGCAGCTAGGTGGTACAGTGGATACAGTGTTGATCCTGGAGTCAAGAAGATCTGAGTTCAAATGCAACCTCAGACACTTACTAGCTGTGTGACCCTGGGCAAGTCACTTAACCCTATGCTTCCATTTCCTCATCTGTAAAATGAGCTAGAGAAAGAAATGGCAGAGTCCACTATTTTTGCCAAGAAAACCCCAAATGGGGTCAAGAAGAGTTGGACACAACTGAGATGACTAAATAACTATAAAATACACAGCATGACAAATGGTTTTTAGGCATAGAGATGATGTTTTTCCCAAATAAAGATTTTAAGTGGGAAATAAAGAAAAAGGTAGTATCTTTTGTGAACTTTGAGGGCAGCTTGTCTCAGGATGAACTATACAGTAAAAACTTAAGTTGACAGATTACTCACTACGTGATGACTCCTCCTATCCCCTCTCTGACTTTGGGAGATAGAAAGGAAGTTAGTTAAAAGATGAATCTATAACAATAACATGGGTCCATCATCCACCAAAATGCCATTCAATCAAGAGCCATCATAACTGGCCACTGAAAATGAGCCTTAGAGTGGAGGAAAGTTTTATTCAGGTAGCCCAGATAGGCAGATGAAGAAAATCAATGGGGTGTGCAGGGAGTAGGGGGTTAAAAGAAAGAGGATGACATTTACCTTAAGGTTAGGGGGAGGAGGATATCTTGTGCAGAGCTGTAAATCTTGAATGGAATCATGATAGCATTCAACAGCAGGCAATTCTATTTAAAGATTAGTTTAGAAAATCTAAGCACCACCCCATTTTTATAGGCATTTCTAATTGCCTTATACTGTTTATTATCTCTAAATTTGTATTTTCTCTTTGCCCTTGTCATTTTTTTTTTCAGTCTGGACCTGTAATTTCACTGATGTAGGGAAAACCCAGTGAAGAAACTGCCTCTATCAAAGTAGATCAACAACTTCTCTGCAATTTAAGAGCCTTAAAAATTTGCCCGGGGAGCTAAGAGTTGTTTAGGGTCACAGAACCAGTATGGTGTCAAAAGTGAGACTTGAGCTCAGGCTTTCCTGCCTCAGAGAACATCTACTCCATGCTGCCTCTTGCCCTTAATATAGAATGTCCCTTTGGGATAGCTTAATGGTACAATGGATAGAGAGTTGTGCCTGGAGCCAGGTAAGACTTGAGTCCAAATCTAGCCTCAGACACTAGCTATGTGACCCTGGGCAAGTCACTTAACCCTATTTGCTTCAGTTTCCTTATACATAAAATAAGCTGGAGAAGGAAATGACAAACTACTCCAGTATCTCTGCCAAGAAAACCCCAAATGGGATCACCAAGAGTTGGATACAACAGGAAAAAATGATCAAAACAACAACAACAACAATGTCCTTTTATGGAAGAAAAGGGGGTACATGGGAAAGTGGGAGGAAGCCACTAAAACCTGGACACCTGGAAATGATGTCAGTCACAGAGGAGGAGAGATCAGCTGTAGAATATCTCTGAACCTAGAGAAACAAGGTGGCTCAAGGGGACAGGGAGGTCCAGGAGATAGTGTTTCGTTTGGAGGTTCAGTGATTGTAAGAAAAAAAGTACTGAAAGGTTAAAGCCTTAAGGCTGAAGTCAGAGTCCCCAGACCGGTTCCTAGGGAGGAGATGGTGGGAGCATCACACAGGTCAAAGAGGCTCTTTCTATAAAGGAATGAGACCTCTTCTTTCCCAAGGCTTGTGAAAATCAGTCTCTTTACTTCATAGTCACAATTTCTCCGGATCTGTCCATTTATGTGTGAATTTCAGATTTACTCAGGAGTCATGGTAAGGGAAACATATGCCAAAAAATTCTTATGTTATTGCTTCTCCTTACCAATAAAACAAGTTTTCAAACAATAAATCTATCGATTTAAATTAGATTATTCAACATTTACTTGATGATATTTCTATGAATGCCTCCATGTTTATTATTCCTTATGCCTCTTTAGGTAGAATTTATTTTTAAATTTAATGTCACAAAACAGCTCTAGCAATGTAAAGAAGTGCATTAGTCTCTAATTAAGAGGCTGTCAAATATCAAATTTCACATCACAGCTAAAATATGCATTTCTGATGAGCAGTACACAACTAAAAGACAACTGTAATGTACCAAAAGAAAAATATTATTCAACTTAAAATGCAGACATTCCCCTGGATTATGCAATACATAAATTAGGAGATAATTCTATCCGTTACAAAAGGATTCCTTTTAAAATAGTGGTTCCTCTAATACCTTTATGCATTTAAAATTCAAATTCAAACTAGGATTATAGCCTAAGGATGTTATTGACAAGGAAAAAATCTATCTCTCCATAAATATTCATAGTGTTAATTGTAACAGGAGAAAAAAGGGGAGATAAAGTACGTATCCAAAAATTGAGGAATGGCTGAACAAACTGCCATATATGTATCTAATGGAATATTGTTGTGCCATAAAAACAAGAAATATGAATGATTTGGATAAACATAATCAAAACAATATACATACTGGTCACATTTACAAATTTAACTACTAACAAAAATTAAATTAAAATAGCAGACAAAATTTGGAAAAAAAAAACATGCAGAAAAGTTCCAAAGAAGGACAAGAAGCAGAGGATGGTTTTGTTACTATTTTGATAACGACAGCATACACTTTTATTTTTAACTAACAGAAAGCAAAATCTCAATTCAAATTCAACAAATATTACATATTTATTAGGTCAGGATAACCTAGTGCAATATTCAACTTAAGTAATACATGGTGCTTATCCTCCTTAAGCTTAGAGTTGGGGAAATAGGACATCTGTACAAGTACTACTGTGTGTGTGTGTGTGTGTGTGTGTGTGTGTGTATCATATTCTACTATGTGAAGTATGAATGGAGAAAAAAATACCGACTAAGGAAATCAGGAAAGGCTTCCTGGAAGGGGTAGCAATTAAGATGAGTTTTAAAACATGGGAGGAATGAAGGGAAAGATATTTTAGGCATGTAGAGCACTCTGAGAAAAGGCAGAGGTGAGTGCAAGGAATGAAAAAGGGACAGAGAAAGTCTAGTTTGGCTTATAAGGAAATGTCAGAAAAATAAGGCAAAATTAAATTATGGGGGGCCTAGAATGAAACACACACACACCTTTAATTTTATTCATTAGGCATTCAAGGCATTGAACAAGCATGTGCCACAACCAAATCTATATATGTGGAAGAGAAGTTTAATAGTTATTGGAAGGGTATTGGTTTTCAGGAGAAGAGAAGAGGTGAAAAGACCTGGGAGGAGACTTGCAATGAACAGTCCTAGTAGATGGTAATGGAGGTGGTGGCAAGGGGAAAAGAAAGTCAGGGAGGGGTGGCACGTAGAAACAGCAAGATTTGGACACAAAGAAAGAGGGACAAGTCAAACACAACAACCAAAGTTTCTACACTTAAAACTGAGTGAAGTGTTAACGTTGACAGAAAAACTGGAATGAAAAATAGATTTTAAGAGAAAGATGGTAAATGCTATTATAGACATGTTGAACTTGAGGTAACAGTATGACATCCATGTCGAGCTGTCACATGAAAAGAAGGAAATGGGTCTGGGGAAAGAAAGGTCAGGACTGGGGATACAGATTCATCTGCATAGTGGTGACAGCTGAGAGAATTCCGAGGAGCCCCCTCCCCGGCTGAAGGACTTTGGTTAGAGAATAAGGGGCAAGGCAAAGCAATAGTGGGAGAAGTGAGAGGTGACTCTAGGTCTTTTGGAGTTTATGGAAGACACAGTATCTTAAAAAAGGGAGTTAGGAGATGATCAACTGCTTAAATGCTACATAGAGTTCCAAGATTTGGATATTAGGAGGTCACAAACAGTGTTTGAAAAAGCAGGAGCAAAGTCAGGTGGTCAAGACTGGAGGAGAAAGGTATGGATAGGAACTGAAGGCACTGGACATAAGCATCTCTTTTAATAAGTGTGTCCATGAAGGGGAGGAAAAAGGAGAATTGATGGAATGTTGGATGGAAGAGAAGGATGAAGAGAATGCTTTTCTAGAATTCTAGAACAGCTCACAGCCCAGACTTCTTCTGGTACTTTCCACTGCTACTTGGTCTGTGGTATCAATACAGATGATCCTTCCAAGATGCAGCCAAAGCTGTTCAAGGTTCACAGGTGCTCTAGGTCTATGATGAAATGCAACCACCAGATACCCTGTTCTTCACCATGGCCAAGGACCCTCACTATCAATTCACAGTACTCAGTGAATGGGAAGGGATTGGACTCCTCCGGTAGACACATTGGGGTTGTGTGGTGTGTGAATGCTGAATGGGACACCAAACATGTTCTTCCCGCCTCGGCTGACAGGAAAACAACTGGTCCTGCTTAATACCAACTAATTGTCTAAGAATGGGGCTTAGACTTTGGAAGTCTCATCATGTTCTCCATAGACAATCATTTCATCACTTTCTTCTGTGTTATACCCCAGGCAGAATGATAGCCAGGAACGCCAGAGGAAGATTACTTGTAATGATACTAAGATCATGGGCATCATGTGGGGCCCCTGGGGATGTGCATCATTACCAGCCATGAAAATGGGTGACTCAGGTAGGTCAATGCTAAGTCTAGAGAGGCGCTGGTGAATTTCAAAGAGCAGTTAAGAAAGATTAATGGCATCCAGATGTCCCAAGACAGTATCATTTTTTAGTGCATAGGGACACAGGGATCATAGAAGCACAAATTTAGAACCAAATAGACCCTTAGAAATAATCCACTTCAAGTATGTCACTTAATAGATAAGGAAATTGACATAGAGCAGTTAAAAGACTTACCCAGGGTCACATGGCTACTAAGTATCTGAGGTATAATTTGAACTCAAGACTTCTGACTCTAAGTCCAGTGTTCTATCCACTACATTAAACAATTATCAGTTCACATTCCAGACAGAGCAAGCTCCCCCCCCATCTGCTGACCATGTAGTAATGGGGGGAAAACAGGCAGTTATGGAGGTGACCACACTTTCTACCAGACAGGGCAAATCTGAAGTCAGGTTCTTACACCCATCATTTCTTTTTTTATATTTCTTTCTTTCTTTTTTTTTTTTTTTGGAGGGCAATTGGGGTTAAGTGACTTGCCCAAGGTCACATGGCTAGTTTTTGTGTTAAGGGTCTGAGGCCGGATTTGAACTCAGGTCCTCGTGACTCCAGGGATGGTGCTCTATTTACTGTGCCACCTAGCCACCCCCCACCCATCATTTCTGAAGAAGAGTTTGGAAGAGCCAAGGATCCCTTTGGTCCCATCAACAGTTTTGCCTTCTTGCTTGATTGCAAAAGTTAGGTGGTGCAATAGAAAGATTACAAGATTTGGACTCAGGAAGACCTGAGTTCAAATCCTGCCTCTGACACTTGCTGGCTTTGTAATCCTAAGCAAGTCACATAGCCTCTCTCAGGCTCACTTTCCTCAACTGTAAAGTGGGGATAACAATAGCACCTATCTCCCATGACTGGTGTGAGGACCATAACATATGTAAAGTGTTTTGTAAACCTTAAAGTATGATATAAATGCTACCTATAGCAGTGGTAGGGAGGGTGGATATGAACACATTCACTGCTGTGACCCACAATGTCTGCTCTCATCATATCTGCTTTCTCATTAACAAGACATGAACACTAAGAAATAAACCAGTACGGAATATGGGGGGAGGGAATGAGCTTATGTACTATGTTCATGTGTTTCTATAATCCCCTCTCTTTTAACTACTTATCTTCTTAAAGAGAGTCCATGGGAAATTCTGAAGGCAATATTTTTGCATTAAATTTCATTTTTTGAAAATTTTCTATTTTTAAGCCCCAGATTTATTTGCCTATCTTATTTTCCTGTGGTTGGGACCAATGTCTGACAACAGACAATTTTATCTTCCTGTCAGTCCCTTTCCTAGAATTATCTTAGAAGAAACACTATTTAAAATATCTTTCCAGTTAGCCCAACACCTTTGTAAAATTACAAAGCATATGCCCACTTTAAGGGAAGCTGGATTTCTTTACTTTTTGGCTTAGCCCTATGATGTTATCTTTGTCCCAAATTCTGGGTATGGAAACCCTCCAGGGTGGAATCTACCTTTGCCAATCAACAACATGTGGTCTTAGAGAGCTACCTAGAACACTGACAAGTTAGATGATATGGTGACCCAAGGAGCATGGGTCAGAAGGAGGATAAGCCCCAAGTCTTCCAAGATCTGCTTTCTAGCCACAGTGTCACTCAAATTTATAATTACCATCTGGATCTATGACTTCATGTAGTTGAAGCGAAGGTTTTCTTTTTCCTTTTATTTTTCTTTTTGCAAGTCAATCAAGGTTAAGTCACTTGCCCAAGGTCACACAGTCAAGTGTCTGAGGCACAATTTGCACTCAGGTCTTCCTGACTCCAGGCTCGGTGCTCTATCCATCTAAGTGCCCCCAGAGGGGAGATTTTTCAATATGGAAACTTCCTTTAACGTTGGCAATCCCAACTAGACTATGACTTGTTGATAAGTAAAGTACTACAGAATTGCTTCTTCAGTTTAGCCATCAAATGACTTGCCTGGGGTCATACAGCTAAATATCATAAGCAGCTGAATACAGGTTTTTTTTCAAACCTAGCATTCTATCCATTGCCAGGCTGCCCAATTAGTTAGTATTCTTAAATAACATATAGAATGTTTTTGGAAGGCATTTATTAAAGAAGATACATTTAGAATTCAGTTTTAATTCAATTCAATGGATTTATTAAATGCCTCCTACTTGCAAAATCCCTGTGCTAGACACTGAAGATATAAAGACAAAAAAAGAAAAAAAATCCCTGCCTTCAAAAAAATTACATGCTACTAGAGGTGACCAACATATTTGGGATTTCCAGTCAAAGGACCTGGGTCTTTTGCTGTCACTGCTGAATCTATGAACTGATGATTCTATGACCAGTTTCAATAACCTTGTGGAGACAATGCTTCAGGCTTTTGCTGTATGACCCACAAAGACTCTTGTAATGGTGGGAATTTGAGGCCAGACAGGAAAAGAGAGTAGTACTTGAGTAGGCTGGGAAGCGGACCTATTTCTGGCCAGGCAGAGCTTGACAGCACCCCTCAAATTACACACTAGTGTTAAGTATGGCTACTTTGGCCACACGTGAAGCCAAATCCTGCCTACAGGCTCCATCTGCCCCCTATATATCCTAAAATGTAAGGAAACCTCATATTATTGGTTCACAGTAAAAAATACTACATAATTCTATGGAACAAGAGGAGGAACTTCTTTAAATTCCTCCATTTGCTCATCACGTCCATCTATAAAACAGTGAATCCCCCAAGTTTTTAAGAGAAAGCCTAGCATAGTGGATTGAGTACTGGATTTGGAATTAGAAGGACCAGAGTTCAAATTTCACCTCAGAACTCTATCTGTATGGCTCTGGGCAAGTCACTGAAGCTTTCTGCATCTTAATTTCCTCATCAGCAAAATAGGAGCTGGAGCATGAAAGAGATAGTCCCTCCTAGTTCTTAATCTGTGATCCTAAATTAAGTAGTCAGTAAATAAACCTTCTTTCCTCTTGCAATGCAGGAGCAGATTTGTTCAAATGAGAGGGCTAACATGATAAGAGATGCTTCGTTGGAAAAATTAAAGGGAAAATTAACACCAGAGTTCATCCGTAAGAAATCTGTCCTTCTCTTTCTGTCCATTTCTCTGTCTCTGCCTGCCTTCTTAGCCCTTCCCCCATTTTCAGTGTGAACAATGGTTGACCAACAGACATTTACGAAATACTTAATATATGTGTTAGATGTCGGAAATGGCAAAACAAGAAAGAAATAGCCTGTCTTCAGGCAGCTTACATTTCCTGGGGGTGGGTTGAAGAAAGAAGAACATGCACACAGTAAATTCACTATGATCTGTATAAAATAATTATTATGGGAAGCTGGAGGAACCAGGGTAAGTTTACTGTAGGAGGCGGCAATACTGTACCATATGAAAGTCTCATCATGGTACAACAGTTCATAAGATCATAGATTTAAACTCATATGTCATAGATTTAATCTAGAAAGAGCCATCCAACCATTATTATTTTCAAACAAGTTGTCTGTGTGCACTTGGGTCATTTACTGCCTAAAGGCCAAAATAAATACTATATTATAAAAAAAGGGGGTGACATTGTATAATTATGGCAGCCCTGCCAACTTATTTGTCCCTTTGTCTTTTCCATAAAATCACTGATCAAGATGGCAAAGGTTTTTTTTTTTTTTAAGAATTCCCATACTCTATGATGGATACTGTTATTGAGAAGTTTCATCTCTCCAGATTCATGGAATACATGACTTTGCTTTAGCTTAAATCCCTCATTGAATTCTCAGTTGAAGATTTTGACTGAAGAATCAATTAGTAAACAAACCACGAACATCAAATAATCTTTAAAAACATTTCTTTATCTCATTTCAGAGATAAGGTAACCAAAGAGGCTGTGAATGTCGTACCCAGTTACACACCTAATAAGCCCACATTCAAACTGGAATCCACTCATTCCAAATCCCGAGTTCTTCCTATGACATTTTCAACTAGGACTGAAGAAGCTCAAGGAAAGTGGAGTAAAATATCTACTTTTGTGTGCAGTAAAATTGAGTGAGAAGCAGCAAAGGGAAATGAGCAGAACGTGGGCCTCATTATTTGGAGGCCCTGGGTTCAAGGCCACCCTCTGCCAGACATTGGCTATGTGACCTTGAGCAAAGCTCTTGATTTCTCTGTTCCCCCAGAAGATCAGACACTGATTGGCATGGATAGATGGAATTTCCTCACCAAAGAGTGCCCTAAACCAATGAAATCCCAGGCCTGCCCTTTCCCCAGGTAATATTAAATTCTTTCTCACTGAATTCATTGGACATAGAGGTTTCAATGACTTTTCTTAACATTAGCCAATGAAAACTAGCAGGGATATTTGTGTGGTAAAGTGAATTAAGTAAATAATTTTCTTTTTCAGTATTCTGGTTGTTTACCAAAACACAAAGTATTTCACATCTTATAAAAGTGTTTCTGCATTAATGCATTGTTGGTGGAGTTGTGAACTGATCCAAACATTTCAGAGAGCAATTTGGAACTATGCCTAAAGTGCTATAAAAACGTGCATACCTTTTGATCCAACAATACCACTTCTAATGGCTGTATCCTAAAGAAATCATACAAATGGGAAAAGAACCCACATGTACAAAAATATTTATAGCAGCTCTTTTTGTGGTGGCAAAGAGCTGAAAACTGAGTGGATGCCAATCAACTGGGGAATGGCTGATCAAGCTGTGGTACACGAATGTAATGGAATATTACTGTACTATAAGAAATGAGCAGGGGGATTTCAGAAAAACCTGTAAAGATTTATATGAACTGATGCTGAGTGAGGGGAGCAGAACCAGGAGAACACTGTACATAGTAACAGCCATTGTGCAATGACTGACTTTGAGAGAGTTGGCTCTTCTCAGCAATTCAAGGATCTAAAACAACTCCAAAAGGCTCATGATGGAAAATGCTATCCATATCCAGAGAAAGAATTACGGAGTCCGAATGCAGATCGAAGCATACTATTTACTCTCTCTTTTTTTTGTTTTGTTTTGTTTCTTCTTTCTCATGGTTCATCCCATTGGTTATAATTCTTCTGTGCTACACAACTAATGTGAAAATATGTTTAATGTGAATATATATATGTAGAGCTTATATCAGATTGCGCACTGTCTTGGGGGGGCCGGGATGGGAAGGAGGGGAGAAAATTTGGAACTCAAAAGTTTGTGGAACTGAATGTGAAAACTAAAAATAAATAAATATTTTTTTTCCAAAAAATGTGTTTCTGAACTGTGTATCTATCAGTTTTTTAAAGACATGGCATGTACAGAATCAATTTCAAAAGGTATAATTACTTAACCAAAACCTTAATAATTCTAAGCAAGATCGTGCACCCTAAAACGAAATACTCTTTTGCTGAAATATTCAACTCTTGACACATTTCCTAGTGTGGTAAAACACTAAGTTTTTAAAAAATAATTCATTTAGTATCAATCAACACTTCCTGTCCCCCACCCCCAATGAATGGGACCTGGCAGGAGTTATTTTTTTCAAAACTTTTAAGTTTTCAAAAACAGTATGGTCAATTGGCTATTCTGTGATGAAGTGTTTGATAAACACGATCAATAAAAAGAATCTTAAAGCACTATATAAATATGAAAATAAAAAATAAAATCCTGTTCCTTATTAGTCCAACCTTACAGACACATGAATGCACAAACACATACTGCTGGGAAGGTTGGGCTAGTATCTTTCTTAAACTTCTGACTTGCTTATTGTAAAGACCTTAGATACCTATGCTGGAAAAGAATCATTCTATATTTGGATAACTCCTACAAACCTGAAAAGCTGTAATAGTGACTCTGGCTTTTTTTTAAATTAATACCCGACTGAAGTTAGTGAATAGCATATGTTTGTGGAAAATGTGGCAGCTGTTGGCACAGTGGATAGAGCACCAGACCAGGATACAGTAAGATCTGAGTTCAAATCTGACCTCAGACACTTAATATCTATGTGACCCTGGGCAAGTCTCTTAACTCTGTTTGCTTTAGTTTCCTCATCTGTAAAATAACCTGGAGAATAATATGGCAAACTACTCCAGTATCTTTGCCAAGAATAAGACCATGAAGATTAGGACACACTGAAACAACTGAATGGAAAATGGATTGTGCATGATAGTAGCTATTGACGATAATAGAGTTACATACTATTATTTGCTTTCCCAACATACTAGCTTTCAAAAATTTTGTCTGGAGGTTTATCTACCAAATAACATTTGTGAGGTTTTAAAAACGATAGTTACTCCCTGATATTACAACACAGTGGAGAGAGCCATGAACCTGGAGTCAGAACGACTGCAGTTCAAATTTCACCCTGGATATTTAGTGGTTGTGTGTCCCTGGGCAAGTAGCTTAAATACTGTCTGACTCAGTTTCCTCATATGTGAAATGGGAATAATTATAGCACCAACCCTCCCAGGGTTGTCCTGAGGACCAAAAGAGATGTATGTAAATCACATTGCAAACCTGAAGCCAATTATATTTATGCTAGCTGTTCAATAGTTTATACACCCCAAAAAGGATAAAACTTTCAACAACTTTTTGAAGATAAGATATAACACTATAATCGTTCAATAATTAAATAGTAACAGCTAAGGGCTCCATATCTTCCCTTGACATTTTGACTTGCTGTTTGATCTTCTCTGAGATCTATTGCTTTGGCATTGGCCTGTCAAAATGTCAGTATTTTTCTTTACTGTAAATATCTTAAATATTTATTTTAATTAACTAGACCCATTAAGCTGTGTTTTGATGTCATTTCCCTCAAAGATCTTACTAAGTCATTAAATTTCAATATAAGAAAGAATGATAGTTTTTTTAAAATGGTTAAAATAACCTAGGATCAAAAACATGGTTTTTTTTTTTTTGTTTTTTAATAATTTTCCCCCAATTCAAAACCATAAAAATCACCAGAGCTGGGAGCTACTTATCAGTTCAGGAGGTTTAACATTTTCACGTCATTATAAGATTGTTTTCATAGTGACACTTTTTCAATTTGTAGTTTGTATGTATGTGGAGGAGTTTAACTTCAAAGACTGAGTCTAGGGGGTGGGAGAACAGGAAAGAAAGATAAAGCAGCATTGATTGTTTGTTGGATGGATGGCTGAGTACTGGGGTGGATGGTGGGAAAATAAGGCAATCCTAACAGAGGAGGAAAAGATCTTACCTCTCGCTGGAGTCTCCTTCTCCTCTTGTTAGGCTAGTACAATTTATGAGGTAGGCTTTATCTTGCCACCAGGCACGCTTATATAACTGAGACTGAAAATCTTAAATGCTTACTCAATATGCGTCATTTTGATATTCAGAAGACTTGAATGCAGCTTTCTGGTTACCATTCCAAATGCTAGTGGAGTTCATGCATATGAAGACTGTAATCTGAACTGAATATTTTTCTATAGGGCATATCCACAAAGTCTAATTAGCATATCTGGGACTATGCCAGGATTTTACATTTTCATGCAAGTTAAAAACTTTTCCATTTCAATGAATTAATGACCTTTTTTTTTGTATGTTAGAAAAAAAAATCAGGACAACATAGGAACAATGGTTTCAGGATTTTTTTATGGCAAATTACTGAGCATGTTGTACATTACTGCTTAATAAGTTCTTAATGTGATAAATTGTGTTCCATTATCACAACAGACCCCAGAACCACCACCGAGAAACCGCAGGAAACACTTCTTGCTCCTGCTCCTTCAGCAGAAACATAAACTTAGACATGGTATTTCAGACCTAACACCTCTCTTTGCCCCAATCCCTTCTTAAATGAGAATATAATCTATATTATTTTTACTTCTGGAAGCAAGGTCTAATATGTACAGCTTAAGCTTTACTTAACAGTATTAAATCTTACCAATTTAATTCTGCATGAAGACATTTGGGGCACACTGTGTACATAAAACTGACATATCAATGAGAACTAATTTCTCAAGGCAAAAACCACAAGTTCATTCAGTTTAGGGGGATGGGTACTGCTTGGTTTACTTGCTTACAAAACAATGCAATTTGTTGATGACTGGATTCAAGTGAATAGCTAACACATCTATCTATATGATGGCTAACAAAACTTGGAAATCAGGCTGTCATAATGACATTAATTCAAGATTTTAGGGGATTTCCATTCAAGGCCTAAGAGGAGCTTGGTATCTCTGCCATATTGCTGATTCCTTTTTCTCTCTCTGTCCTCTTTTCTTCCCTGTACCCACCCAGTCCATTTAGCCCATTTTCTAAGATTTAGGCTTAAAAGGATAAGAGGGGGAAAAAAAGAACTCAGGTCAGGGGAATCATGGGAAGGAGGGTACTTATATTAGAAATGGCAGGTAGTTGTAACCTGCAGAGTAGTCAGGCTACAATAATTAAAAGACCTGTACACAGATTGAAAGATAGATAGATAGATAGATATAGATAGATAGATATGAGAACTGTACACACACATTTACACACAGGTAGACAGACAGACAGATAGATAGATAGATAGATAGATAGATAGATAGATAGATAGATAGATATGAAAATCACTAGTACAGCTCAATTCTAAGAAACTGAAAGGGAGTCCCATTCCATTTATTTTAACCATGGTCTTGGGAAAATCTTGTGAGGTTGCCATGTTTATGCTAGAGTAAGATCTTTAATTATAACAAAGTCATAGATAGGTGGAAATGACAGTCATTTTCCCCTGTCTCCTGAGTTTGTATTAGGAAACTTAAGTTGAAACCAGTAGTATGTTGCTTTGATTTTGAATGACTTTTTTTTTTTGCTTTTTTTGGAGGGCAATTGGGATTAAGTAACTTGCCCAACGTCACGTGGCTAAGTTTTTGTTTGTGTGTGTTAAGTTTCTGAGGCGGATCCAAACTCAGGTCCTTCTGACTCCAGGGCCAACGCTCTACTCACTGTGCCATCTAGCTGCCCCTTGAATGACTTTTTAAAAAACATATTTGTTGTTTAGTGATTTTTTTCAGTCGTGTCCCACTCTTCATGACCCCTTTTAGGGCTCTCTTGACAAAGATACTACAGTGGTTTGCTATTTTCTCCTCCAGCTCGTTTTATAGATGAAGAAACTAAGGCAACAAGGTTAAATGACTTCCCTGCGTCACATAGCTAGTAAGTATCTGAGGCCAGATTTAAACTCAGGAAGATGAGTCTTCCTGACCCTAGGCCTCCCACCTAGCAGCTTTTTCAACTACACAAACAAAAATGATCAAGATTTCCCTTTTACTGTTATCCTTAACATCAGAATGTCTTAGTTCAGAATTTTGTATCTGCAGAACTATTATTAAAATTATTGATTGGTTCCAGGATAACATGAAGGGTTCTCACTTAACTTCTGAGCAGCTCTATCCCATGAAATATTCCAACATGAATTACATATTGAGGAAAAACCAGTTTCCATAGTGAGAGCAGGGGAGAGGTGAGGAGAAGTGGGGTGGGTGGAGAACTAGACTATGAAGCTTATAACCGAGATCATTTGGAAAGACAACTAATCAGCGATGTCTCCAGCATCATTTTCTTTAAGAAAACAAAAACTGGTAGCAGCGGTTTTAATTTGTTGAACTTGGATTCATAAAAACACCCTGGATCACACAGCACTTGTGTCCAAAATACTTCAGTTAATGCAATTGATCTCCCCAAATATCTGATCTTGTACTTCACAAGAAATGAAGGGAAAAAATAGTATTTCCTAAGAATGAAAGCATAGATTTTGCAGCACTCTTCAAAAATAATGGCTAGAAGAAAGGACACCAACTGTAGAAATCTGCCTCGCTTTTCATGTAAATCTACAGCTTTCACTAAACAGTAAAAGAAAAAAAAACTCACTTAATTTATATTCAAAATATCAAGGGATTATCAAAACCCCTAATTTGCTGCTGAAGTCTGCGGCAAGTTTTATACCTTGAGTGAAATGCAATCTAATTCCTATGTGGTTATATTTAAGAGGGTGGAAAAAAAAAAGCAGTAACTTTACTGAAGCCAGTGCTTCAGGCAGCCCTGGAGCAGACTGGATCCAGTTTGAAAAGAACTGGCAACCCTAAAACTTGATAAGATAAAAACTCATTGATGTTGGCTCACATGAAGCCCACTTCAACTCTTTGCTTGTCCTCTGTTTCCTTGGCATATCAGTTCCTTTCCTCTATCTGCTTTAGCATAACTTTATTTTTCTCTTTTATCTCTAGATACTAACTGCACCAGGGATTATACAGATTTTTTTGTTTTGTTTTGACTTATTGTTTGAAGATCTGTAACTCAAAGCATTTCTCACGTCTCTGATGTCTAAGTTGGAGCTGAATAAAAAGTAAACCCAGTCCTATGTATCAGACTGAGCAGCAGTAAGACCATTTTATAACCAGTCATCTAGGTCTTTATCTTATTTTGCTATATTTTTAAATCCTTTTTTTCCAGGGCTATCTGGTAAAGCTCATGGTTTATTATAAGCCTTTGTAAGGTGAGAGAAACAAATTCAAATAAAATAAAAAGCCTTGACAGTTCTGTATACCAGGGTATATGTAAACGTATGTCTTTCTCTTTGACATACACAAAAAGCTGTAATTTCCCAATCAGGAAAAAAAAAACACAATTTAATTGACAATGAAAGGAAATGACCATACGTGTCAATGGTTGATTTTAGAAAATACAAAAGTGTTTTGAGAAGCATGCCATTTATGCACTAATGAAAAATTTTTTGCCACATGAGTTTCAAATCAAGAGAAGAGAAATTAAAAATAACCTCAGGCCTAAGCCAAAAGGTTCTAAGTACAGTGCCTGGCCCATAGTAAGTGCTTAATAAATGCTTTCTAATTGATCAAGAGACATAAAAGGCTTGTGCTCTCCCGATATGTATTAGCAAAGAAATTACACGTCAGGAAATCCCACGCTAACAGAGAACACAAGGGAGGAATTTAATGACCCAAAGTTAAGTTCTCTTTATCTCTTTATCTCCCTATATGTCTCTCTGCGATCTCCCTTTGAATTCTCTCCACCTTAGGTTCTTGTCTTAGTGTACACACACGTAGATTCACAGACCCAGGAGCTGACGATGGTCTGTCCTCTGAAGTTGCCCCGCTTGCTGAAATATGGTTACATATGCAAACATTATCTCCCAATTGTAACCTCATTTTCTGCTCTGCTGGACCAACATTTGTCATTGGGCCTCCCCGCCCCACACATCATTCATGTGTCTATAATTGTCATCAAGACGAGGCGTGTCAGCAGGACTCCAGTGTTCTCCGAGGCCCGTCTCCATACAGTCACTCAGGTAACAAACCCATAATCTCGTCCTGTTTTCATGATGGTTGAATTACACATAATTGTTTCTGCACAGTGATTGATTTCTGCCTGAATAGAGACCTCTGCCTTCTTTCAATGCGAGCGAGCGGCAGCCAAGTCTCCCCATCTAGGAGGAGACAGCAGCCTTTGAAGAGATCAAAGCCAAGGCCGCAAGCAGTTGTGCGCCCTGGGAATATGGAAAGCCTTTATGCTTTCAACCTCATTTCCAACATCTTGTTGGATTGCAGCTGTATTACATTCTGCCAGTATTCTTAATGCTTTTAGTATTGACTCTGACATCACCGATAGCTGTTTTAAAGTAACAAAAGCCGAAAAGATGACTTATTTTCACAACTCTGTAATTGGAACATGCAAAGATGAGGAGTGGGGGTGGGAGGGGGAGGGCAGGAACAGAGGGGAGGGGGAGAACATTTGTTTTTAATTTAAACCACTACAAAAGAAAGCACACAAAAATTATATAAGTTTCCCCCAAATGAAAAACATGTTTTTCATATGGAAAAAAAGCAGCGGGGGGTGGGGGGGATTTTTATAACTCAGACCACACAAAATGAATTGAAGGCTAAACATACACTTTTTTTTTCAAGACTAAAGGCTAAAATGAAAATGACTGGGTAAGTGATTCAGATCAGGAAAGATACAGGAACCGGTATCTGGTTTGGTGATTTTCCACACACCTGATGCAAGGTGAAAGCCCCCATGCTGAAGAACCAGCCCTCTCCCCCACATCCATAGCCTTTGTGTTCCGCAAAGTCTGGGTGATATCTGTAATCAACTATGGGACTGCTGTAAGAAAAGAGAACTGCTCACCAATTCATGAACAAGAAAGGAATAAAATAAAAGCCAGATAATCTTTCCTCAAAGATCTCTGGATCCCCAGAAACATACAGACAAGACAGCTTTCCAGTATGACATTCTTAATGGACCCTGACATTTCCATCCCCGATGACTGGAGTCACTAAAAAAAAAATCAGACTGATTTCTACCAACATGAGAACCCCGAATGATCAACAGAACTGCTCTCTCCCTTTCTATCAAAGCAGGTCATGGGGCAGAGCTGTTTTTGGTTTAAGCTTCTGGCAAAATAAGTAAAAAATACTCTCAGAAACCAAGAACAGTCCTATGAATAACACATTGCTAAATATAAAGTCATTACGAAGGAAAATGTCAGTGGTCAGACCAACATTAATCACCCCACCACACCTCCAGTTCCACAAAGCTATGTCCAGCTGCTGCCACCATCCTCTGGTGGAGAAAACTCAGTGAGATATTCCACCAGAGCTCCCGAATTACAGCTCTGAAAACTACCAGCTGTGACGGACTTGCTTCCATAAGGAAAGAAATTCCTAATTTAATGAAGTGGAGACATGTAAAAGTGGAAAGGTGGAGTAGAGGAAGAATTAAAAATCAGCTTAAAGGAAAAAAAATACAAAAATGAAATCATTCTCTTTTCAAAAAAATGTGGATACTTTCTCTCCACATAGATCTTATTACATTTTTTAATTAATTTATTAGTTTAGTTTCAGTTAACAAGATTCAATTCCATAGTTCCTTGATGTTCAAATTTCCTTTACTTCCCTCCCCCTCCCCCCACAACAGCATATAGTCCAGTATAGGATCTGCAAATGCATTCATATTAGACAGTATTCCAATTACAAAGGCATATTATACTAGGTGGGATGAAAGATGGTAAGGAAGAAATAAAACCAAACAATGAAAAGAACAAGATCATTTAGTTTGCTTCCATCAGGATTCAGGCTCAGTTCTTTCTAGTTATATCTCTGGATGGCGCATTTCTCACTTTCTTGAGTCTTTCGGGATTAACTTATATCACTGAACTGCTGAAAAGAGTCCAATCTGTTATAGTTGGTCATCACAGATATGGTATGTCTGTGATTGTATACAGATTTCTTCTGATTCTACTCTTCTCGCTCAGCATCAGTTTGTATAAGTCTCTCCAGGTAATTATGAAATCCGTCACCTCCTCGTTTCTTATAGCACAATAATATTCCATTACATTCATATACCGCATCTTGTTTAGCCATTCCCCAATTGATGGGCGCCCCTTTAGTTTCCAATTCTTTGCAACCACAAAAAGGGCTGCTAAAAATATTTTTGTACATATGGGTCTTCCTCCCACTTCTATGATCTCTTTGGGGTCTTATTACATTTTAACATGAATTTTTTTCATGTCTAGAAAAATGATTAAAGGGGACATGAAGACAGCTAAATCACTTTACTGAGTCCAGGAAGAAATTTGTGCAATATCTCTTAATTCATGGTTTTAGAGATATGAGAAATTTCACCCTCTCATTTTACAGATAAGGAAACTGAGGCAAACAGGTTAAGTGACTTGCCCATGATCACACAGCTAGTTAAGTGTCTGAGGCAGGATTTGAACTTGGGTCTTCCTGACTCCACTCCGGTGCTCAATACAAACTTTGGATGGACCAAAGCAGCCCATTGCTTCATCAGGAGAAGCCCATTTCATTTATGATTCTAATGATACATTTCCCTCTACTGCCCAAGGAGACAAGTTCTATAGTGACTGCCTTCTCCTTCTCAATGGCATCCCTTCCTTTTCATACCACAGACTGAGTCTGCCTAGTAGGTAATGGATTTGGAGCTGGGATGACCTCCTTGGTCACTTACTAATTGTGTGGCCCTGGAGGAGTCATTCAACCTCTTTCTGCCTTAGTTTTCTCATCTATAAAATGAGTGGGCTGTACATGATAGTCTCCAAGGCCACTTCCAGCTCTGAATCCATGAATACAAAAATAGACTCACATTCCCTTCTCAATAACAAAGTGCTCACTTTCCCAGGAGCCCTTCATGAGCACAGCACTTTCCCCAAGGCCCTCTATGAGGGGCCGTGGTGGGACTCAGATTATTTGAAAAAGTCCTTTCTATCAAAGCAATCTATAAGATAACATTGAATTACCTGCTATGAAATCATTCACCATTAAATCATGTTTAAAGAAGAGTGATGGTAGGGAAGGGGGAGAGGAAGATATTTTCACCCCTTTCTTTTTAACTTGGGAGGAGAGTCAGACAGACAAACCAAATACATGAGGACCTCGGGAGGCCTGAGCTCTACAGACTCCCAAGTGAAATGCATACAGAGTGAAAAGCACTTCAGAGTTACACATAAGGATGGAAGTGATGCTTTTTCAATAAATGCTGGTGTCTGGCACATTCCTTTATACAGGTTTATACTGAATTCCATATTCCATTAAAAAAAGACCCTCTGGGAGGGAATATGATTTTTGCAAAATTGTGCTCCTCTTTCCAAAGTTTCTTTTAATAAAATAACCAAAAAACCTGTATGAGCTGAGGGACAGGGAGGAGACTTGGGCAGAGATAATTAGGAGACAAGATAGTAACAAGGGAATGTAACCCTAGGTCTCTGATCCATTTAATGATTTTTTTTTTTTTTGGTCTGGATTTGTGATTTTGTTGGTGTAGGTTCAGATCAAGCTGTTTCCACCTCTAAACCATCTTTTACATGATAACTGTGATGTTGGGCAGAACCATTTAACCATCTTCAGCCTAAGGTCCTTTATTTGTCAGTCAGAGATAATAGTTATATAGACAATGCAAGGTGCCCCCCAAAGTCTTGGTGCAGTTATAGACTTTTATAGCTTCAATCTGCAGCAAGACTTTGGGGACCTGGCACTTGTAAAGACCTTTGCAAAACTCTAAGCACTACATAAATGATGGCTATTATTATACACACATCTAACCCCTTCTCTCTATTCACACAGCTACCATCTCAGTTCAGAGATCGAATGATTTCAATGGACTAACTGTCTCCTTGACTCAAAACTCTTGCCTCCTTCAATGGAGCTGCCAAAATGATATTCCTTAAGTACTTCTCTGACCATGGCAGTTTGTTGCTCAATGCAGTCCAGTGGCTTCTTACTGCTTTTTTAAGATCATGCCTCAACTTTGGACTGTCTTTTGAAACCCTTGACAACATGACCTTATTCTATCTTTTCAGCCTGACAAAACTGGCTTCCTCACTGTTCCTCACACATAGCTCTATGTTCCTGATTTTCTTGTTTTTAAATTGACTATCTCCCATGCTTGGAATGCATACCTTCCTCATCTTCACATCAAAGTCCAGCTCTTCTTTCAAAAAATAGCTTAAGCACCATCTTCTACATGAAACTTTACTTTTCTCCCCCACCCTCATTTATTTCACATATATTTTAATTCATAAATGTGGTCTTGCTCAACAGAATGTAAGCTCTTTAAGAATGGGGATTGCTTCTTTTTCTGTTATTTGTAATCCCTAAAGTCTAACACAATACCTAGCATGTAGTAAAAACTTAATAAATATGCCTGTTGATTGACCATGATAGGGAATTCTTGGTGAGGAAGATCCCTTTACCAATACAGATCAGCAAATGTTCTATAAGTTGCCTATAGCAAGTTAAGCGACAGGGTCACCTAGCCAGAAAGTGGCAAAAGTAACTTAGAGGCCAGGTGTCTTTTTGCTTTAGAAGCACTACCTCTAATTGTCCTTTTAGTAAGGACACTGAAATCATTCCCTAAAAGTAAAAATATATTTTTTCTTTTAGAGAAGCAAATGTCATGTTCTCCTATACCTCCCACAATGTCAGGTAATTCTCAACTAAGTCCTTCCTGCTGGAGTTTGACATTTATTTTCATTATTCCCTCATAGGAGAATGAAACTGAGGAAGAACCCTGCCTCAAACTTAAAGACCATTTAAGATTATCCTTGAACTGTTGCTTCTCCAAGCAAAACTGTCCCTGTTACTGGGTTAACATGGACCCTGGCAGAGACTACTGATAACCTGGCACCCAGCAGTAAATTCTAAGCGATGGCAGCATTCAATCTTCTGTAGAGTCAGATGACTTAGACTTGGCATAATACCCTGCTTATAGCTCAATTCAGCTCAACCAACTTTAAATAAGCTTTTACTCCCTACTGGGCACCATGCACCGGCACCAATGGGGAATGGGAAAATTTAAAATGAGCCAGTTCTTGTCCTCATTATGCTTGCAATCTAATTAAAGGGAACAATTACTACTGAACATTAAACAGTAAGATAACCATCTCCCACAAGTATGTCTGAGAATACAACCTTTGTGCAGGGATTCTTTTTGTATCATGTACACCTCTATCAGTGTGATGAAGCCTACTCACAATCATAGACTTAAATGTGTAAAATATTTAGGATTACAGATGAAATCAATTACATTGAAAAACAGTTATCAAAGTATTAAAAAAAAGTTTATGGATCCCAGCTTAAGAATCCCTGAATGGAGAAATGAATAGAGAACTGAATTTCCATGTAAAAGATGAGTAATGGGCTAAGCCATAAAAAGAGGGTAGACAGGACTAAGTCCATGAGGACATGCTGAGGTTTTGTTTTTTTTTTATCTCATCCAGCTCCCTGGTCTCAAAGGCCTCTTCCAACTCTAATATACTATGATTTTGTGATTCTATGGAGCATATCACTAAATGATGCCATTGAGCTAAGAAAAACTGGGAAGCATCATTTGTAGGTGGCTCCTTATTGCCGTAAATAACATATATATATATATATATATATATATATATATATATATGATAAATAAAATATAAACTCCTCTATTAATTTTTAGAGTCCTACAAAACCTGGTCCCAAAACTTTCTTTCTAATCTCATTAGACATTATTGTCCTTTTTGCAATCTCCAATTCAGCCAAATTGGCCTCTTCTCTGTTACACACACACAACATTCCAATCCATCTCTAATCTTTCTGCTTTTGCAATGATTGGGATGCACTCCCTGCATACTTCTCTCTCATGGATTCAAGTCATAGTTTAGGCAACTTCTTTTGCATGAAATCTGGATCCTCCCCCCAGCTTGTAATGCCCTCCTTCCTAAACTCCCTTGTACCTAATACTTTGTATATATTTGTATTTATTAACTGTATATTTATGCTTTATATATATTTTTATGTACTATATATGCATATTATGTACTTGGTGTCTCCCCTTTTAGAAAGCAAGCTCAATATAATTACAGATCTATTTTCAATATATTTGTATCCTTAATATCTAGCATATAGTAGGCACTTAATAGTACTTAGTAAATACATGGTATGTAGCAAGTAGACACCAGATGGATCATTGTGAGCAACCCCCTTAGCTAGGTCATGGAATAGAGAAACAGAGAAACAAATAGTCAATGTCAGCACTGCAGAGGCAGGGTGGTACATGTGAAAGGGTGATGGATTGAGAATCAGAAAATTGAGTTCAATTACTGACTCTGCCACTTAGAACGTGAACAAATGGACAAGCCCTGAGCCTTGGTTTCCTTAGGTCTAAAATGAGAGGTTTGGGTAAGATGATCTCCTGGTATCCTCTGACTCTAAGTCTACGGTTCTATTAACCATTTAGAGTGATGAACAAAAGAAGAATCTTCAAGATCACACAACACTGTAAGCATAGTTGGTCACAAGAAAATACCTTCCCATGACTAGCAACCAATACCAATATACTCTCTTGAAGCAAAGAGTATGATTTCATAGGAGGCAAAAACCTTATTCTTCCCCCAAAACTATCCATGTACAAAACTGTCCCTTTGCTGACTTTCATTTTTATTTATCTAATCCTGATAAAATAAAACAATTCCTTTCCTTCTCCTTTCAAGGATGGGAAGCTCCCTATGCCTCTGTCTCAGAGATGCTCAGAGAAATATCCATCCATCCATCCATCCATCCATCCATCCATCCATCCATCCATCCATCCATTCATCCAACGGCCTGTCCAGAAACAAGAAGCAATCATGAGCAGCCCAGAGAAGAAAAAATAACTCTGGCTTAAGAGGAGAATCTAACCACTTTGTTATTTAAATACTGATGACTGGAATCATCCCACTCACCAGACTCACCAAGAATGAAGGCAAGGCATCTCTCTGTATTATGACTAAGAGGAAGGAACAGTAAAAACCTTGAGGCAAGGTATGAACTTATAATGTGAAAACAGCCTTTCAACAGTAATTAATTCAACCCCACAAATGAGTTCAAGTTAGGTGTCCAGAATTTTCATGATAACAGCTATCCTGCTGGCTCCTTTTGATCACACTTTTCTGGATCATAAGGGCCCTTTCTGAGAAGCAGCATGACATAGGGAAATGGAGGATAGTCTCGGAGGCAGAGAAGATCGAATTATCAAAGTCTTGTCTCCTGCCAGCTACAAACGTAAGAAACTCATTTTTTGTTATTGTTATCTCCAGAACACAGTAATGTGCTTGGTACATAGTAGGTGCTTTAAAAATGCCTCTGGTTCTTGGGGAATAAGTCACTTAACCTCTTGATACTCTAAGCACCTCTAAGACTGTCAGTAGTTCTCTCTTCTTTGAAAAGGGGCCTTTCGGGGCCAATCTCAAGAGAAAGCAGTTTAGGTCAAGTGGTTATTTTAGCCCTCTGGATCTTTCATCTCATTCACTCAGACAAGGAAGGAAAGGCTACCATGTCTAAGTAAAAGGTCAATACTGTTCTCTATAGGACTTATAAATCCAGAGATATGAAAATATTTTTTCCAATTTTAAGTAAACACAAAGCTTTGAAAATATAGACATGAATAAATAAGAGTTATGATTGGGAAATGATCACCATTAGAAATTAATTAATTGGGTGGCTAGGTGGCACAGTGAATAGAGCACCAGCCCTGGAGTCAGCAGGACCTGAGTTCAAATCAGGCCTCTGACACTTAACACAAAAAAACAACCTAGCAATGTGCCCTCGGGCAAGTCACTTAACCCCAATTGCCCTACCTTTCCCCTCCAAAAAGCAAAATAAAAAGAAAGAAAGAAAGAAAGAAAGAAAGAAAGAAAGAAAGAAAGAAAGAAAGAAAGAAAGAAAGAAAGAAAGAAACTAAAAAAAATTCCCCCTCCTTTACATTGACTGGTCTTTCAATGTATAGTCCTGCATGACCAACTTCATACTGTAAGGAAAACCTGAGTTCAAATTTGGCCTTCAAACACCTACTAGCTATGTGACCCTGGGCAAGCCACTTAACTTTTATTTGCCTCAATTTCCTCAACTGCAAAATGGGTATAATAACAGAATTATTTTGAGGATCATATGAGATAATATCTATTTAAAAAGTGCTTTACATAGTGCCTTTACACAGTAGGCTATATAAATCCTCCTTCTTCCTCTCAATTATTGTTTTCATTAATAATAATAGCTAAATGATTTATGTTTCCATAGTACCTTATGTTTGCAAAATGTTTCATATGTATTAGCTCAGTTGATCCAAGAATGACTGAAAACAGACCCTTCAGAGTATGGTGTTAAAAGCTTTGAATTACAATTTGTTTTTTGACTTGTGAAATAATTACTACAACTGTCTTACTACCACAATGAGGCTTCATTTCTTTCCTAAAGGCTACCTAGGCCATCACAGGGAGAAATTCTTTTTTAAAATTTTATTTTCAATTTACTTCTCCTTTAAGGTACACTAGAAATTTATCATAAAACCTCAGTAAGAATATCCTGAATCATTAAATTACTTGTTCCTAGTTTTGCTTCACTTTACTGATCCCAATATTTGTATCATCAAGCCAGTACTCTAGTTAAAAAAAAAAAGATTGTTTTGTTACTATCATGGTAATCCTAAACACCTATTATGACAAAAAACTAAATGAGATATTATTTTAAAATCAATACTCAGCTACAAAGTCTATGAAAATATGTAAACTCCACCCTCAGAATGATGGTAGTATTTGCATAGTACTGGTTCTAGCCACATTTGATAAGTAATTTAAATGACTAAAGATGAAATAATCATCCAAACAAAAATGGAGGGATAAGTGGTGGGTATTAGTAAATTGTAGCACATTATTAATGAATTGTACAGAATTGAGGTAAAGAATATCTTTAGAGAAATTATGACCTAAAAAAGAGTCAGGAGGGTCGGCTAAGCGGCACAGTGAATAGAGCACTGGCCCTGGTATCAGGAGGACCCGAGTTCAAATTTGGCCTCAGAAACTTAACACAAAAAACTAACCCTGTGGCCTTGGGCAAGTCCCTTAACCCCAATTGCCCTAACTTCCCTCTCCAAGAAAGCAAACAAACAAATAAAAAGGATTTGGGGAGTAATGTAGCTAGAACAAGGGATAGCTGAGAGACAGCTCATTGGTACGAACACAAAACTAGATATCTAGAGGAATCTTCTCAGTATGTAAGGTGGTATCCATGGGAAGCATTTACATGAGGCTATGAACAAGTCATACAGGAAGATACAGACTGTACAGGCTAGGATCTATGCCACCAAAAGGAATATTCCACTTATATTAGTAGGGCTATAAATTCATCCAAATATGGAGGAGACATTTTTCAAGTTGACAGCTTTAATAAATGAGGACAGTAAACATAATGTCAAAAATGGTTGATTTCCACACACATGCACCCAATCTACTAATATGGTAGTCATGTTAATAACTTGTTCATTTTAAATAGCACCCCATGTCCATCAATTGGGGAATGGCTAAACAAGTTGTGGTATATGCACGTAATGGAATATTATTGTGCTATAAGAAATGAGGAGACAGTTTTCATATTTACCCGGAGAGGCTTATACAAAGTGATGCTGAGTGAGAAAAGTAGAACCAGGAGAAATTTGTATACAATCACGGAGACAACATATGTGTGATGACCAACTATGTCAGACTGGACTCTTCTCAGCAATGCAGTGATATAAGTCAATCCCGAAAGACTCATGAAGGAGAGAGATGCCTACATCCAGAGAAATAACTAGAAAGAACTGAGCTTGAATCCTGATGGAAGAAAACTAATTGATATTTTTCCTTTTGTTGTTTGGTTTTATTTCTTGTTTACCATTTTTCATCCCATCTAGTACAATACGCCTTTGTAACTTTAATGTCTATTGTGAAAGTATTTGCAGATCCTATACTGGACTATATGCTGTTGTGGGGGTGGGAGGAGGGAGGAAAGGGAAATTTGAAACTCAAGGAACTATGGAATTGAAACTTGTAAACTAAAAATAAACAAATAAATTTTAAAAAATAAATAAAAATAAAAAAATAAAATAGCACCCCATACAAAGCACCATATCAAAATATGTTTTGGGAAAAAATGACTGAGAAAATGCAAGGATTTGCTTGAGTTCTTCCCCAAACTCCTCTAAACAACTTTAATTGATGCCTAAAAAAATTAATTCTAGAGTAGTAGAACCCACAAAAGGATGAGGTGAAACAAATTTTCAGCCCAAGACAACTTAAAAGGTTGGCATTGAAACAGTGGTGACAGTGGTGGTTTCTAGAGCTCTCAGCCCAGACAGTAAGTGGGTCAGACAACTGGTCAGATGATTGGAGAGGTCCCTTTGTTGGCACCTGGGGCAGGACTCTGTTGCATTGCCCATACTTGGATCTGAGTCTCAATCCCAGGGCAAAGAGGAGCACTAGCACAACAGAGCTTGTGGCCACAGAGGAGTTGGGACCCTTGTAACAATTCCAGGGTGGAAAAAGATGCTTGTGGTCCCTCACAGACCAGAGCACAGGCCAGGAGAGGAGTAAACACACCTCATATCATCTTGGAGGAGCCCAAAACCTACAGGTACCCGGAATTATTTCTGAAAACTACTGCACAAAAACCCTGAAGCTCGAGACAGTACCCTCTCCACTTAGAAAGCAGAATCCCACTTAAGCATAGAGTTAAAAGTCAAGAAAGAGACTGAGAAAATGAGCAAACAAGAGAAAAAAATTTTGATCATAGAAATCTACTATAGTAACAAGGAAGATCAAAACACACACTCAGAAGACAACAAAGCCAAAATTCCTGCATCTAAAGCTTCAAAGAAAAAATATGAATTGGTCTCTGGCCATGGAAGAGTTCAAAAAGGTAAGAGAGGTAGAGGAAAAATTAGGAAGAAAACTGAGAGCGATGCAAGAAAATCATGAAAAAAAGAATCAACAGCTGGTAAATGAGGCACAAAAAATTACTGAAGAAAATAACACCTTAAAAAACAAACTAGGCCAAATGGCAAAAGAGGCACAAAAATCCAATGAAGAAAAGAATGACTTGAAAAATAGACTTGGCCAAATGGAAAAGGAAATAGAAAAGCTCCCTGAAGAAAATAAAGAAAATGTGAACTACCTCATTGGAAAAGACAACTGACCTGGAAAATAGATCTAGGAAAGATAATTTAAGAATTATTGTACTACCTGAAAGCCATGATTAAAAAGAGCCTAGACATCACATCTCAAGAAATTATCAAGGAAACTGTCCTCATATTCTAGAACCAGAGGGTAAAATAAAAAGACTCCCTCAATCACCTGAAAGAGATCCCAAAATGAAAATTCCCAAGGGACAAAAAAGTCAAATTCCAGAGCTTCTAGGAAAAGGAAAAAATATTGCAAGTAGCCAAAAAGAAACAATTCAAATATCACGGAGACACAGTCTGTATAACACAAGATTTTGCAGCTTCTATATTAAAGCAAAGGAGAGTTTGGAATATGATATTCTGCAGCCCAAAGAGTTAGAATTACAACCAAGAATCATCTACCCAACAAAACTGAGTATAATCCTTTGGGGGGAGGGGTGGAATGGACATTCA
Source organism: Gymnobelideus leadbeateri (assembly GCA_011680675.1). Classification (NCBI taxonomy): domain Eukaryota; kingdom Metazoa; phylum Chordata; class Mammalia; order Diprotodontia; family Petauridae; genus Gymnobelideus; species Gymnobelideus leadbeateri. The sequence goes on along the minus strand of WOXC01004581.1, from coordinate 133,705 downwards.
ATGAAATGGAGGACTTTCAAGTATTCCTGATGAAAAGAGGAAAAGACCAGAGGTGAATAGAAAAATCTGCTCTTCATATACTAGACTCAAGAGAAACATAAAAAGGTAAACAGGAAAGAGAAATAATAAGGTATTCAATAAGGTTAAACTGTTTACATTCCTTCATGGGAAAATTATAGTTGTAACTACTAACTTCATTAGGAGTATATAGAGAAAGGGGGCATGGGTGAGTGTTGAATATGAGGGGATAATTATCTAAAAAATAAAATTTAGTGGTAAGAAAGAGGAATGTAGGGGAGAAGAGGAAGGGAAAAGCTGAATAGGGGTAAATTACCAGACATAAAAGAAGCACAAAAGCTTTTTTTAGTGGGGGAAGAGAGAGGGAGCACATGAAACTTATTCTCATCAGAATTGCCTCAGAAAGGGAATAACATACACAGTCATTTGGGTATAGAAATGTATTGTGTCCTACAGGAAAGTAAGAAGGGAAGGAGATAAGAGAAGGGGTGGAGCTGAGAGAAGGGAGGGTGAATTGGGAGAGGTAAAAGTCAGAAACAAAACACTATTGATAATGGGCAGGATGAAAGTAGGGAGAGACACAGAGACAGTGAGAGAGACAGAGACAGAGACAGAGACAAAAAGAGAGAGAGGGAGTAGGATAACTAGGGGAAAATAGGACAGAGGGAAATACATAGTAATCATAATTGTGAAAAAATTTACAGCAAGTTTCTTTGATAAAGACCTCATTTCTCCAATGTATAGAGAGCTAAGTCAAATTTATAGAAATAAGAGCCATTCTTTAAGTGATAAATTGTCAAAGGATATGCATAGGCAGTTTTCAAACAAAATAATCAAAGCTATCTATAACCATATGGGGAAATGCTCTGAATCACTACTGATTAGAGAAATGAAAATTAAACCAGCTCTGAGGTACCACCTCACACCTATCAGATTAGCTAATATGACATAAAAAGAAAATAACTAATATTGGAGGGGATGTAGGATAACTGAGACACTAATGTACTGTTGGTGAAGTGGTATTCTATTTGAACATTCTGTAGAGTAATTTGGAACTATGCCCAAAGGGCTTTAAAACCATGCATACCCCTTGACTGAGCAATACCACTATTAGGTCTATATTCCAAAGAGAAAAAGACCTATATGTACAGAAATATTTATAGTAGCTCTTTTAGTGGTAGTAAAGAATTGAAAATTGAGGTGATGTCCATCAAATGGGGAATGACTGAACATGTTGTTGTATATGATTGTGACGGAATAAGATTGTGATGCTATAAGAAATGATAAGCAGGATGCTCTCAGAAAAACCTGGAAAGACTTACATGAACTCATTCGAAGTGAAATGAACAGAACCAGGAGACCATTGTGCACAGTAACAGCAATATTGTATGATGACCAACTGGGAATGGCTTAGTTTTTCTCAGGAATACAATGATACAAGACAATTCTAAAGGACTTATGATGAAAAATTCTATCCACACCCAGAGAAAGAACTGATGGAGTCTCAATGCAGATTGAAACATGCTTTTTATTTACTTTATTGGTTTTTTTTGTCTGTGTTTTCTTTTGAAACATGACTAACATAGAAATGTGTTTTGCATGACTACCCACGTATAACCTATATCAAATTGCTTGCCTTCTCACTGAGGTAGGTGGGGAAAGGAGAGGGAAGGAGAGAGAAATTTTGGAACTCAAAAAAATTTTAAATGAATGTTAAAATTGTTTTTTAGGGGTGGCTAGGTGGCGCAGTGAGTAGAGCATCAGCCCTGGAGTCAGAAGGACCTGAGTTCGGATCCGACCTTATATAAGTATAAGCTTATACTTATAATATAATATACTTAATGCACACACAGACAAAAACCTAGCCGTGTGACCTTGGGCAAGTTACTTAACCCCAATTGCCCTCCAAAAAGGCAAAAAAATTTGTTTTTTACATGCAATTGGGGGAAAATAAAATATTAAATAAAAATTGCTCCCAAAATAGCTCTGAGCCTCTGTCTTGTTAGTTTACTTAATATCCATTCTCAATTAGATTACTTTTCAGACCATTTTTTACCTTCTCAATGGAGGAAAAATCTAAACTTAATATAAGCCTATATAACATACTAAGAAACGAATCCTCTAAATATCCCCAACATAATACCTTAATCACAGTATGAATGGAACGTTCTCTTAACCAAAACCAGCCTCCCCCCAAACAACAACAACAACAAAACTTCTAAACAGATTTGAACACTGGATTCCACTAGACATTAACAAGGAGTAGGCCCCTAGGCATCGTAAACTTGGGAATAAATTGAATGGACTGGGTCCATTCCTTTGTGATTAGACATTCCATTAGACATGAAACAGCCTTTGACTTGCTATGACATTTGTACCTGCCATATGCTTTTTACTACTCAGTAAATTCCTTAAGTCTCTCACAGACTTGCGGTCCTCACAGCCCTGAATATATCTCTCAGAGTGGGTACTCATTAAAATACCCATTGAATGAATGATACACTGCCCCTGTGACAGAAAAATATGCTTTTATGTCCTCATTGAAGAAAAATTATCCAGGTGATTTTTCGAATACTGTAATAGGGCATCAAGGGCTGTTGCAGAAATCAGACAGCTAAGCAGCCTTCTTGTCAGTATAATGAAATCAGTTGTCCTCTCTACCTGCTGCAGTCTACTCCAATATGCTTTCAGAATCAGAAAGACCTGAGTTCAAGTCCCACCTTTAACACAGACTCACTCTGTGACCCTAAAGAAGTGACCCAGGAAATTCTCTCAATGTTTATCAGTAGAGTTTCCCTAAATCAATAGAATCAGAAGTCTGACAGAGAGGGGGGTGGAGAGAGAGAATGAGAGAGAGAGAGAGAGAGAGAGCGAGAGAGAGAGAGAGAGAGGCAGAGAGACAGAGACAGAGAGACAGTGACAGAGGCAGAAGGAGACAAGAAAGAGAAAGACAGAGACAGAGACACAGAGAGAAAGAGGCAAATTTTCATTGTAGTGGCTGTTCATCTAATCAAACTAATCAGTCAAACACCAAGTAAATGTCCAGCCTCAGACACTTATTAGCAGTGTGACCTTTGGCAAATTATTTAATCTTTGCCTGCTTTAGTTTCTTCATCTGTAAAATGGGGATAAAAACAGCACCTATAAAAATAACACACAATTGTTGTGAGGACCCAATGAGTTAATATTTATAAAATGCTTTTGGAATCCTAAAGCACAATGTCCAGGCTTACTATTATCAATGCTAGTCATTATTACGTATTTACTCTATAGAAGACCCTATGCTATTCACTAGAGATACAAAGAAAGGTAAAGCCACAATCCCTGCCCTCAAGGAGCTCGCTTTCTAATAATGGAGATAACATGCAAACAGCTATTATAAACACAATACAGATACATTCCTAAAATTATTTGGTCACAATTCTAATGTACTTGTCAAGGAGAAGATTCTAACAATGATACAGAATTGAGAATGCACAGGCTATAGTTTAATCGTATTTTTAAAAAATTTTAAATAGCTTATACTTATAATATGTGAAGAAGTATTTTGGAGGGAGCATAGAAATGAGGCAACAATTATATTTATATAAATATATTCATATAAATATATTTATAGATCAGTTCCAGAGGTAATCCTTGTATACATTAAGTATCTATCTCTGTAAATCAGCACAATCCTTCCTATGATAAAATGGGTAAAAAAATCAAGCCAATCTAATAAGAGAACAGGCCATATACCATGGTAAGGTAGTTTTAGAGTGAGAATACATAGGTAAATGCTATCTGCTTGGTTGAAACAAAGTAGAGGGGAAAACACATTATTTTACTAAGGAGAGAAGGTTCATTGCTAATAATATCTTGAACAGAGAAACGTTCTTTGGTGTTTTCTTTTCTAAAAAACTCAAACACACAGTAATCACAACTTCCCTGGAGTGATCATAATTATGGATGATTCTAAACTAATTTTTCTTAGTCTAACATCGGGGCATCACAAAAATTATAGCTACCAGTTCCTTCTAGAAATGAAACGCAAACCACATTTTAATTGTCTTATGTACAAAGAACACTTTTTTTTTTCTGGCAAGATCTTTCCATTTACAAAGAGTCAGCACTGGCATGATAAAGACAACCCCATGTACCAAAAAGACTCCAAAAAGCACAAAATTCGGCATTCCAAAGCCATCTGGCTAATTATCTTGTCCACATAAGACTTGGGGAAATGGAATAGTGAGAGAGAGAATGAGCACAAAGAATTACCATAAAATTCCCCAACATCTTACTAAAATGTTCTCTGCTTCTTGTCACTTACCTAACGAACTCTTTCATTTCCTGTGACTTTTATGTGATTTGTGTAGAACAAATGAAAGGTTGCACCATGAGGCCTAGGACTAGACAATATGATCGTCCGGTGTTCTTAGAACTTGGGGGATTTTGCCATCACTAAAGAGAAAACTTCAGCCCCATAATTCAGTATAGGTTTAAACATACAGACACATGTACACAAATAGAAGAAATCCTTTTTCATCTTCTCTAACTAATGGACACTAATGAATCCATCTCAAACTTCTTTGAAGAAAGTATTATGTTTACTTGTACATAATATGTAAGTGTCAGAGGCTCGTGTCCTCATCTTGCCCAAATGACTGCTCTCTTTTCTGGGTAACTGGTGGAAGTCCAGACAATTTCTCTAAAGATCTCTTCTAATAAATTTTCCTAAAACTAGAAGCTTGTACCCAAATTCAATTTCCTATATTAGTGATGTACTGTCGTTTGAATTGGAAGACTTAAAAATTAGATGACCAAAGAAGTACTGACGTTTCATAGAATTTGACTTGGTGGAAGTTTTTGATTCTATGGTACTGTCTAATCACATCCTCTAAAAATATAAATTGGAATCACCTTTGGAGTTGAAATAAAAAACAAAAACAAAACACTTCAATAACATAGGAAAAAAATCGAAGATTTTATTCACTTTCTCGATTGGGTACCCAAGATATAGGTTCCAAAAAATGAGATCACAAGAACAACGCAGATGATATTTGTTAAAAGGCATCCTTTGGGGTGAAGTAGGAGCTACCTAAAGTTTGTGCATCACTACTTAAAATATACCTCGAACCAATGAATAAACAGATATTACTATAAACAGAAGCCATCAGACATTTATTTGTCTGTGTGAAGGATGTCAGGATTGCACTTTTTGGGGGGAAAAAGCCTTAAAAATGGAGACCTTACAATAAACACCATCTCAGGTCAGACTGAAATACCAAATTTATTTAAAATTAAACAATATTTTAAGTTAAGCTTCTTTTAAATCATAAAAATAATTACAATATAGTCATACCAATTTTGTTTATAACTATTTGAAAATTAGTCACCTTCATAGACAGTTAATGATTGTTTTTTATAAAAATATTCTATAACTCAATCTGTTGGACAAACTAAATTATTGAATTTCAAACTGGAGATATTTGTTTAAAAAATACAAAATGTAAAAGCAAATGGGTAAAACTGAAATAAATGAATTCAAGGTTTGCCAAGAATACTCAGATCATTATTTTCCTCCTGCTGTTGGCAACAGCTTCCTTACTGATTACCACAGTTGCTGTAAATGCTGATTTTTCCCCTACCATGTTTTTAGTTCCATCTCAATGATTCAGAGAATACTTAATGTATGTATAAAAGATGATAGTAGCCTTCTTGGTAAGCTACTTCTTTTCTCCATTTCAACTAGTCATTCAAGATTTTTATTTTTTAAAGAAAATAGAGAAGAGAAAAATAACATGTCCTGTTTTCAATCTTGAATGTAAACTGTTAGCTCTACAACAGTTATATATCTGCTGTTCATAATAGTTTATCAAGAGATCTAAATTCTGATAAAGATGAGAGATTGGCTTGGGTTGTTTTTTTTTTTTTTGTTCCCTATTCCCACCCCCTTTCCTCTCTTACCTCCCCACTTCAAGCCACCTCCCTACCAGGACCTGAAAAGCTTAAATTTCCCCATGTTGCCCTTCCAAGAAATCTCTTGACCTTTGGATCCTTTTAGGTATAGAGCAGGAGTTTTTAACCTGGGATCTACTAATAGATTTCAGAGGAAATTTGTAAATTTTGATGGGAAAAAAATTATATCGCTATCTTCATTACTCATCCTAATGCCATGTGTTTTTATTTTATTTATTTAAAAAAAAAAACATTATTCTGGAAAAGGGTTCATACATACCCCAAGGGGTTTATGACACAGAAAAAAGTTGAGAACCAGTGATATAGAGGAAATCAATGTGATTTCAATAAAATTCCTAAGGAAAGAAATTAGCTCATCCTTTCATCTTCCACATTCATAGACCTACAGATATCCTCTATGTGTTATTTTTACACTGGGGTAAAGACACCTGATTCAAGAAGGGTTTTTTTTTTTTAATTTTAGTTGACTTCACTCTAAACCTATTCTTCCCCCATCTTTTTGGTAGTAAGTAGTATAAGCTGCCTTTGATACTATCACGTTAATTCTTAGAAGAATTAAAGACTTTCATTTGCTAGATCTGGACAGCAGTTACTGTCCAATTGCTTGAGAGTTATGATTCACAGAGGAAAGTCAAGAGCTCTCCTGAGTCAAAATGAGGTAATGAATTTGTGGACTTTGGAGTGATAGGCTAGTCACCCCTTTTTATCACAGAGTGACCATCATGGGAAAATCAGAATTTGTATTTTAGCCAAAATCTTAATACAAATTCCTCTACCTAATGTTCAAAGGTATTTTCAGCATTGACTCACCATTTTCCTTACAACAAAGAAAAGACAAAGGGGAGACTAGAGAGCAAAGATAAGTTGTTCCCATCTCCTCCTTTTAAAAGAAAAAAATCTTCTTTTTCTTCTGGGGTTCTCCACTCTACTGGCTTCTTACCTGGGCCTTCTTTGCTCCCTTCTCTACTAACACAAGGACATTCCCTGCTGATAACTCACTATGCTAGAGGAATGGTGATGTTGCAACCTCCAGAAAAACCACATAAAATATATTTTCTAATGTGAAAATATATCAAATGCTTTAAAAAAAATAAGCCTCCATATCTGGTAGGGAATGAAAATGAATTGAAAAGAATTAACCATATGATACTAAAGCATTCTTAAGGCAGTTTTCTTATTATTACTTAATACATTTCCATAAGTACCCTTTTGAAAAAAAAAACATTCCTATCAGGCTTTTATCTTCAATTAGGTTGCTAGGACCTAGGTGAGAAGTCCTATGACTCATTAGAACTTGCTCCTTACATCAGGATTCAAAATCCATTCTGTTTTACTCCTAATAATAACTGTTAATTTCTACCTGAAAATTTCACTGTCCTTTATATCCTTTAACTTTCTCAGGGAAGATCAGGATTAAAAAAAAAGTCTGCTACCTCTCCCTTCTTTCCACGTCCACCCCAACCCCAAGCACAATATTCCAAATTTGAGAAATGATAAAATTTTAAAATCCTGGGAATGACTGAACTCCTTAAAGTTGCTCTTTTCTCATCATCTTTGTTAGATATGATGGATGATTTAGAAACTGAGACCCAATAACACGAAACATTTCTATCTCGCCCTTCACATTGGAAAGTAAAGAAGGAATGAACTGAGTATTTAGTAGATCAGATATAATCCTTGAAGTTCATGAGAAATACCTTATAGCTGTCTTTGGAGAAAAAAAGAGGATACATTTTCGCAAAGGAAAACAGAATAGGTCAGACTTTTCTTCTGTTAGTTTGTTTCAGTGTATGCTTTCATTTGGAGGTTAATGGCACCACAAAATAAAAGGAAATTAAAGCTGCAGTGAGGCCATTTCTATTCCCATAATCCTGATCTCTTGGATCACAGATTTGGAAATGTAAGGGACTATAGAGGCTATCAAGTTCAGCTTTCTCATTTTACAAATGAGGAAAATGAGGTCCAGGCAATTTTACTTGACCAAAGTCAGACAGGTACTAAGTGACAAAGCAAGCTGGGATTCAAACTCAGATGTTCTGACTCTAAATTCAGCCCTGGTTACAGAATACTGTTCTGTCTCTCTCTCCATGTCCCTTCATTAGATTTGGTATTGAGTACAAACAAATGAACTTTTAAAAATTCAAATTCTCTTGCTCCCAGTCTCTCAGAGACAAACTGCCGTACAAAAGGGGGGGGGGGGATATTACTGGATTCTGCAAAGAACATAAGTCAAAAAGATGCCCAAGTATGACCATGTCACAAGACTACTCAATAAACTCCACTGGCTCCCTATTTTACCTCTTGGGCAAATACAACTTCTTTTGGCATTTTAGACGGTTCATAATCTGTTTCCAATATACCCTTCCAGCTTTGTTATACTTCATTCCCCTTCAACACTGCTAGCCAAACTGATCTCCTTCCTCTTACTAACACAGTACACTTCGTATCTCACCCTCATACCTCTGAACAAAGGCTACCCCTCATGCTGGGAATGATTTTCCTCCTCAATTCCATCTCTCAGAATTCCTAGTTTCCTTCAAAGCTCAGATCAAATGCTATCTCTTATGAGAAGTCTTTCCTGATGTCCCCAGGTGGTATTTATTTCTAATGCATTTTATATATTTATATATATATATGTGTGTGTATGTATATATATATATACATATATACACATGTGTGCACATGTACACATACATATACACACATATGCATAGAAATGCATTACAATAAATATACACATATACACTCATATGCACATGTATATATACACATGTGTGTTTTGTCTCTTCCATAGAATGTAAGCTCTCTGAGGTCAGAGACTGTTCTTTTTGGTCTTTGCTTCTACAATGTCTAGACACAAGGTCAGACACATAGTAGATGATTAACAAAGAAATGCTTGCTGATTTAAAAGTCTTGTCCTACATAATTTTAGTAACAACAGTGAAATGGGCATTTGATCTGTAAAGAAATTTTTAAAGGCCTCACAAACACTTTAACAACAAACAGCTCTCCAACTCTTTCCCACACCATTCTAGCCCTAACATCACATGCAAGAATTCTTGCAATTATGTTTAACCTGTTAAGAAAAAGACAGGCAACAAAAACTATCTCCTCTGTTTTAGCTCTTCCTTACTTTGTATAATATCTATTATATTCTCTTTAGAAGTGTGAGCCATGTTACCCCTTAATTTGAGAGGTTTGGCAAACTACAGCTATTAGTGTGTAAGTATATATATTTCATGGAGACTTAAATTTCCCTCATCTTTGATAGCACTCTAAATAGCCCAGGTTGAATTATCAAAACTGAGCTGTTAGAGATTCAATCTCCCTTGGCCCCTTTTGTTTTCAGGTTTATCTTGAAGTCGCCCTCCAATCCTTCTACAGGGTTGGACAATAGCTCAACCCAGGGACATTGAGAAATCAATTTACTCTCTACTTGACTCCTGGATCAGAGGAAAGTCGTATTACTTCATGGAGTCACAAGTTTAAAAAATGTAAATAAATGTGCATATATTTAAACATATAGGTCATGGGTTTAAAAATACGAATATATGTGCATATATAAAAACTAAAAAGCTTTATCCTAATTCTTTCAGTGAAGTCCAAAGGCTTCCTTTCCCCCAATCAAAATGCCATCTCCAATAAGCTATCCCCAGGTATTAGTGCCTTCTTTCCCCTCCCAAAATTAGTTCATATTTATATATTTATTTTATGCATTCTGCATATATTTATAATATGTATGGGTTGTCCCCCCCATAGAATGTAAGCTCTTTGAGGTGCTGGGCATTGGAGATACAAAAAAATGAAATAACCCTTAACCACGTCTTAGACTGTGAGCTCCCTGTGAGTAAGGCTTGCTTTTGGCTTTTCCTTCTCCCCAGTGCTTAGTGCAGGGTAGAACAGAAGTTGTAAATGCATGATAGAGAAATACGGAATCACTTATTTTGTGGCATGGACCCTAATAAAACTTACACATCAATTCTTAGAACAATCTTTTTAAATGCAAAAAGCAAAATTGAAAAGAAACCAATTATATTGAAAGTTATCAATATATAATGAAAAACCCAACCGATTCATGGAGCCCCTAAAACAGCTGTTTTAGATAATATGGTTGTATTCTGTTGGGTTTGTGGCATACATCACTAATCCTGGCTACCTGGGCAGGCTGAGGCCAGCAGATCTTTTTAATTCAAAAGTTTGAGCCAGAGTTGGCCATGCTGGTTGGATATCTGAACTGTTTGGCATTAATATTGTTTGAGGGCAGGGCACCAGTTTGTCTAAGGAAACTTGAACCTGCTCATGTTGGTCAAAGTTTCCTGCTGATCAGGTCCATGGGTAGACTCTGTAATCCAATCTAGTTGAGATGAGGAGTCACATGTATTTGTGTATGTATTTGTATGTAAAGGTATATATACATATAGAGAAACGGGAGGGGAGGCTCATTTTAAAAGAAGCAAAGTAACTTTAAGACACTAGTTAAAAGGAGGTTACCCCCAACTCAGCAACACCAACCAACTGTTGAATTTTAGTTTTGCCTGAGGATAAGCTAAATACAATTTTCTTTGTTAAAACATAAACATTCTGGTGTTTTCCTATGTATCCATACTAATACCATACATATTTTCTCTTTCAAGTTTTAAATCTTGGTCCAAAAGCAGAAAGAAACAAGTTTCTACGCACACACACACAGAGTGGTTCTTATACTGGGGTCCACTAATTTGCTTTTTAAAATATTTCAATATAATTGTTTATGCCTTTAAAAAAAAGATTATTCTGAGGAGACCAGAAGGGGCCACACATACATGTATGGGACAAAAAAAGAGTTAGAATCAAGAATTGATTTATACACACACACACACACACACATATACATATACACACACACACATACATACACACACACAAGATGACTTATCTTAGATGATGTTACCATGGCGAATCAGAATTGGTATGTGTGTATATATATATATATATATATATATATATATATATATATATATATATATATATATATATATATATTTACAGCAGTGCAAATTGAGGAAAACCATGCTTAAGGAATAAGTTTCCCAATATTAGTTAAAAGGGACCTATCGAAGAATGACAGATTAACTCCATCATGTTGCTAATAAGGCCACAAGTTATACTCCATATGGGCCAGTTTGCACAACCACAGATCCTGCTTCTAAATGGTTAACTCTTTCTGAGACTCTTGCCACAAGGGGATTGTTGCAGAGTATGGATAAAGCACTACAAATCTAGGTTCACTATTAGAAATATAACTCAGAATCCATATGGGTTAATCATTTCTAACTTAAGAACAGGCACAGTGTCTTTTTTCTAAAGCTATCTTATAAACATCTGTAACAGTGGTGAGTTTCCTTTTACAGAGATTGTTCCGCCACCCCAAGAATTGAGCAATAAATCACTTAGAAGGTCGCTCATCCCTTACCTACTTATTATACACTGAAGGATTTTGCAAGCACAGCAATTTTAAATAATACAGTCCACCTTAACACTTCAAAACATATTATTTAGGGAATATTAGAGAAAAACTAATAATGTCATAAAGTTGCTTCAGGGAAAAGCAGATGAAATTGTAAAATTAATATCATTGTTTCATAGTTTCCCAACACATGAATGTAGCAAATATTCTATAGATGAGATTACTTTTTTAAAAGTCCTTGTCCTTGGGAAAATCTCTACATTTTGTAGTAGTGAACTCTCTACCAAGATGACTTGTCTTAGATGATGTTACCATGGTGAATCAGAATTGGTTTGATGTCTTCAGGAGAGCCTTATTGGGTATAAATAAGTCCTGCAAAGGCCCCTTGTAGAACCTTGTAGAAGTCAGCTGAACAGATGAGAGACAGCAGAAATCTGCACCCATTTGTTTTTTCTACCTCTTAGTGTTATGTCTGGGAGCAAACATTACACTTTCAATAGCCTACCTACCTTCTACCTACAATTAAAACATGTTCCCTAGAGCAAAATGGGAGTGGAGTGAGGGGATAAATAAGCCTCCTATCAACCAGAGTGTACAAATGACCAGAAAATAACTTTATCAATAAGAACTTCCCCTATGCCTCGATTAGAATGGGGCTGTCCCTAAGGTCTCAAAGGGTGATCCAAAGTTCTCAGGCTGGCCCCAACCTCCCCCCCTTATCAGAGTACATGTTTTTGAAGGTCCTAGAAAACTGGAAAGCATCAGAATATGGCTCAACCTGGGACTGCATGGTTGTGGGAAGGCCAAACTTTATCACTGGGGCCCCAACATCCAGATAGTATTTTTTTTTTAAAGCACAGAAATTAATGGAACTTTTTTAAAAACGGGAAGGGCTCAAATTGCTGATTTCTTTAAGTAGAGAAAAGGTTCATAATATCTAGAGCTGGAACAGAATATGTCAATAAAGATTCAGTAAAGACAAATTCAAGATGGTCTTAATTGCATTACTATTTATTCCTTTAGGGCAGCTAGGTAGTGCAGTGGATAGAGAACCAGGCCTGCAGTTAGGAAGACCTGAGTTCAAATTCAGCCTCTGACACTACTTGTATGACTATGGGCAGGTCACTTAACTTTGTTTACCTCAGTTTCCTCATCTGCAAAATGAGCTGGAGAAGGAAATGGAAGACTACTCCAATATCTTTGCAAAGAAAACCTCCAAATGAGGTAATGAAGAGTTGGACATGACTGAACAGCAAAAACTTACTCATTTAAGTTTGTACATTTGCATTATACATAGTAGCATTTGGAACTTTATTAATGCAAAAGAACAGTTATATGTCTCAGTTGTTTTAATACTTTCAAACAGTTTTTAAAAGTTGCCTTAAATGCATGTGCATGTGAAATTGAGAGGAATTTAAAGAAAAATTATTTTGAGAGTAATTCTTTCACACAATTTAAAGGTTGACTTCCTTAAAATAAAGGTCTTGTAACAGTGAAACAGAAGATGAAATCCTCAATAATAGTGATGCTAGTCAGGAGAAAATACAAAAGCCCTTACTATATGAAAAATGCCCCCTTCAACAAATCTGATTCAGAGACTATCTTTCTCTCTCGCCAGAGAAACAACAGAAAGAAAAAATGAAGGATTAAATTAGCAACATTTACACCACCCAGGTGGTGGAGTAGTTTGGGTATGAATTTGAAAAGCAGCTTCTGCTCTGGCTTCCTGAACACGATCATCGATCATCGCTCATTGCTCATCGCTCATCGCTCATCGATGCTGCTTTTCTTCTGTCTACCTGAAGAGAAGTGAATTGTTTCTCTTCTGAGGTGTTAAGTCTCTGTGTGGCTCTAAGGGACAAATGGAAGTCTGACACCATTCATGAACAGACAGCCACACTAAAGACAACTTTCACCACAGTGAGGTCAGCAAGGCAGAAACCAATTTCACCCACTGGTATTCAGAAAAATTTTGCAGTGTGCTTCTGATAAACTCTCCTAGACTCCTGCTTCAAAATGTATAATGACTCTTCTGTATCTTCTTTTCAAACTCTATTAAGTCAAACTCAAATAAAGGCTTACTGAGTTGACACATTACTGCCCATTGAGTCTTTTTAAACAGTTTCTTCTTAGGGACACATTATGTCACCTTGTGAGACCCACTTCTTCCCTCTCCCTTGGATTTCACAAAAATATCTTGTAAAAATTCATCTCCATAAATCCTGGAAAGGGAAACCAATAATAATAACAACAACCAAACAAAAATACCCAAATTCTTTAACATATGTTTGAGTGTGCATACCTCAAGAATAGCAATTGTATTTAGAATTAGTGAAATGTCTTCCATTCACAGACATCTCAGTAGCTGCCACTCATCATCATCATTGGCATTTTCAGGTTCATCTGCCAATACAGATCATTGGGGATGCTCTGAATGGGGTGGGAGAAGGAACCTAGGTTCCCAGGTGGTTTCTAGACCTAACACCTCCAGGCAACAGATGCAGTAAACAAGTGGTTACTTTGTTATGCAAATACCAAATGGTGGCTGCCACCCAAGACCTGAAAAGCTCACACAAATGGTCACCTACCTCTGACACCTTTGATGGGAATCTAGCTGAGGCTAGTGAGGGCTCCAAGAACAGTGAGAAACTCAAGGCAGCTAAGAACACAGTGAAAGAGCAGGAAGGCCGAGGTGAATGAGTAGGAGGAAGGCTGAGAGGTTGTCTTCCGGCTAAAGTGTTTTTGATCTCTTACATGTAAAAAAAAAAAAAAACCCAAACCCCAAAACCCAGCTGTTAAGCATTAAAAAGCAAAGACTGCAGTTCAGTTGGACTCTAAAATATATTCTGTAACTAAACACACATAGCCTTGTGGCTAGACCCGAACGGCTTCTGGAATTATGCAAACTCCAGAGTACCACGAGAAAACATTGCCTAAGAGAAATCTGTTCAAAAATGAAGCAGGAAAAAAATGGCGCGTAGAAGATAACCATGTCAGCAAGGGGAAATGCTTTCTACCCACAGCCTTCACCATCTTAAGCCATCGAGATACACACACACACACACACACACACACACACACACACACACACACATTATACTGACTGCCATAAGTTGCTCAAGCAAAGAACTGCACAACAGATTGAATTCAGAGTTTCAATCAATTCACTGAAAATACAGGGCTTTCACTTGATCACCAGTATCTCCCCTGAAATAATCACTAGAACAACAACTCACATTTATACAAATGATTTGAGGTTTACCCAAGTACTTTTCTCCTAGCCACCCCATAATCAAAATACTCAAGTAGCTTCTGATGGACTAAGTTGAGGAATAGAAAGGGAAGAGCAGTGCTTTCAAGAGGACAGAAAAGTTTGGGGATTTTCTTGGGTCTTATCAATGCTAAAAAATTTGGTTTGAGTAAACTTTAAAAAAAAATGTAAAGGGAATATCAATCAGGTCAATCTCACCTTGTAGGAATCATAAATAAGGAGGTATGAGATTTTTTTTTCCTAATGGCCATATATATATATCAGCACTTTGAAAGCTATAATTCAGGATGCTGAAAAAAATATTGTTATCCTAAATATTTTTTTCAACACAAGCTCTCTTATTTGGTAAGCCCGATGCTGCTTACTGTTTGGATGTTCCCAGTTAAATGTAGACTCTAGAACTAAAATTACAAATAAGGAATGGATTAATTTGTTCCTATAATCAAAACACATTTTCCCATGTAAACATTAAAGTTAATATCTTATATTTAACATTTATCTAGCCCACCAAATATAAGTTTTATGTATATAATATTATATATAATATACATTATAATATATGTAATGTTAAAGAAATATAATATTAAAAAAAACCAGAAACATCTGATGATTAAGAATCAGATTGCTTAATCCTATTTGATCATATCAATGAATTCACCTTTTTAAGAGGGAGACCAATTTCCGTGCTCTTAAGTATTTCCTATGATGAATACCCAAAGGTCTATTTCCCAACCAAAAGAATAAAATTAATTGCTTAAAGACCAAGCTACTTTTAAAAATCTGATAGATTTTGTCATTAGGTAAAATATCAAACATTAGTTTTTATATTTTATGGAAAAAATTATTAGTTCACAGTACTTGTGTAAATCTAGTTCTAGGTAGTAATAATATGTGTTCAATCATTTCAAAGGTACGACCAAAAATATTTAAGATCATCATAAATAATCACCATCATGAATTGATTGCTATTGTTATTTTAATCAACCTTGGGTGATTTTGTGAATTTTTCTTCAATGAGGTAAAGGATTCAATTAGGTGCATAATGAAAGGTTTTGTTACTAATAAAATAACTTTTCCCTATCCATTAATTAGCAAACATTTATTAAAATACCTCTTGTGTCCCTGGATTTAACACCCTATATGATCTATAATGAAACTAAAATCATTGATTCGAGATGTTGCATTTGGACTATGTCAGTTAGTCTTACTTTTTTTTTTTTCCAGGACCACAATTTTTTTAAAAACATTAATCTATTATGTGCTTTTGATTCAAAAGGTAAAAAGAGAGAGTAGTTGGATCAATACAGATACCTAACCACTATGGGAGTAACAACTCAGAGTCAATCTCTACTGAGAGATCACTAATGCCATTTCTCTGCCAACCTATTTTTGCTTTTGAAACAAGTATTCAAATGCTACATAAATCAGACTTTTCAATTAGACTTTCTCCTACCCAATGAAGTCTTTTATTTACTCTTCCCAGGAACATAGAACACGTTTAACAATTAATACAGTCTGAAATTCTAACCAGTTATGCCAACATAACTTAGAACTGTTTCAAAGTTATATTTAATTTATTACCTAAAAGAGAAACAGTCCTCTATGTAATATCTTATTATACCGGCTTGCAAAGATTAAAAATGGAGGTGAAAAGTGATATTATTATTGACAAATAAATTAAAAGTTGTACTTTTTAAAGCTGAAATATGCCCATAATCATCTATGTTGCTCTAATTCCTTCTACTTTATTACATTCCTTTTAATGATAACCATTGGATACTAAAAACTATGCAGTGCTTAGATATCTGAAAGATCCTATTAAAATTTTCCTTTCTATATTAAGAGAACAGTATGCTTATAGTTTGTGTGTATGTGTATGGAGGGGGGATTGCTGTTATTAAAACAACGTTGATGCAAAACAAAATCAGAATTCACATGAGATATGGGGATGCCTTCAATTAATTCAAAAGCTAATATTCCAAGGTCAAGCTTACCAAAACTCCCACTATAGCAAGTCCAGCAATCATAAATGCATTTATTTAGTCTGAGATATGGTGTATAACATATAAACATTCAAGTATTTTTTTAGCCAAATACTTAAAGACAATCATGAGATTTTGAATCTGACAGGGAAAAGAAGTTTTAAATAGAAATATATTACTTACTGTTCTAGGGATAGGTGGAGAGAGAGATCCATTTGACATGTAAGGGTCATTATTCATATTTGGCATCATTATATACCCAGAATAACCAGAGTAAGACGGGCCTTTGTTGTATAGTCCTCCATCTGGATGTTTCCCTGCTAAAAATCAAGCAAACAATGACTGATCCATTGATTTTTTTAAAATTTCTAAGTCAATTTATTTTTGCATCTCTAGCTCAATAAGGTGAATATTCACCCTACAGAAAAGACCTGTTTATAGAATACTTTAATTAAGATTTTATACATGTATATACTTTAAACTGGCAGCACCTGTGTACTCTTGGGCTCTAAAAAAGCCTAACTATAAAACATATGTTTTTAAAGCACGTGGTTCAATTTATTTAAACTATAGACTGATGCTCTAAGACTAAATTTCATCCATTCAACTTAATTTGACAAAGACATCTAAGGCAACATACGGACACTGAAGAGAACAAATATGGTACCAAAGTTTCATAAGCACTGATCATCTCTCTTAACATGTCATCAGTTCCTCCACCTTTCATCTAAGTTACCAACAATAAGAGCACTTAAAATCCTATCTTAGTTATCAGAAAGAAGACACATAAAACTGAGAGGAAGAGAGTTGTGTCTGACAAATATGGCAAGAATCTAAATTTATAAAAGGTTTGCTCTGTGGGGCTCCATTTTATGGCAAAAACCAACATCCTGTCAATGGCAGCAAGTATTTGGAATTGTTCTGTTCACATAGATTTTTATCTCTCAACCGCTGACTTTGTGGCCAAGAAGAAAGAATGGCATTATATAGTCAGACAGCATCACTTCCTCTGCTGGCTGACATGTTGCATGTATGAACAATTCCTCCTGGTCATGCCAATTGTGAGTAATTAAGGAGAACAGATACATAGTCTGGCATAGAGGGGAACCCTACCAATTGTTGGGGCCTATTAGCTCGTATGAAGCTCTTCATTTAACCTATCAAATATATATTTTAAATCTATCCCACCCAGCCTACCCCTACATCCAAACAAAACAAAACAAACAGTAAATGCCAGAAATGAATCATGGAGGATTAAAGGATCATAGGATTTAGCACTGGAAGAGACCATTGAAAGATCACATAGTATAGCCCCCTCATTTTAAAAGGGAGTAAACAGAGGCAACAGGCCCAGAAGCGTTAAGTGATTTGGCCAAGATCACACAGACCAGTTATCAGCATTTTGTAATTATGACTGACTTAAAAAAAATTCAAAACTTAATGCAACATCTTCCTAAATTAAGCTATAAATTAATCTATCAACAAGCATCTATTATGAGTCTTCTATGTGCTAGGCACTGGGGATACAAGGACCAAAAAGAAATTAAATGTATTACCTTCAAATAATGTCTACTTTTCGTCACCCCAACCATGACATTAACACGTACATTGTTCCATCAAAAAAACTAGGGCATGGACCATCTACTATAATTCTTATTTTGGGGTGTGTGTGTGTGTGTGTGTGTGTGTGTGTGTGTGTGTACACACATAAATATATACACATAAATATATAAATATATATAAATTCTTATTTTAGAAGAAAAGAAAAATTGAACTCTTTATATAATACATTAACATATCAGTAACTTAAATCATTTAAGATGTAAGGTCAGAGTTTCAGGGAGGGGGAGAAAATAAGACAAATGAATGTTTTAACGCTTAAAATATTACTCTCATGCTTATATCACTAAACTTTCTCTATCACTAGAGTCACATGTCCACCAAAATATAGACAAACTTTAGAAATCAAATAATTCAGTCACATTTTCTCATTTATATTAAATTTTATAAAAACTACATATACAATCTTACAAAGTTATGTCAGAGTGGGTTGTGAGCATATAAAAAAGGACCATGTCTGATTAGAGTATTCACTCTTACCTTCATCAGGGTGATCTCTGGCTTTGTCATGGTATGACTCCTGAGAAGTTTGTGTTTGTCTGACCACCTAATCACAACGTATCCATAAACCAAAAGAAAGATAATCTCGTGTTACAGTATATAGCAACAATATATAGCAACTAGTTACCTAAAAATTCAACCTTACCTATTTTTATAATGCCAATATCGCTATAATCTATAGCTATATAATATGTATATCTATAGATATGTGGATAGTTATACAATATCTAATCTACTTTAATACTGGTACTATTTCTAGGAGGTGCAGCACTTTAAAATTATTTTAAAATATGTTTTAAAAATGTGGAATAAAGGAAGGACAGATTAAGTATTATCAGAGTGGAAAAACACATTCATTATAAGTTATAAAGTAAGAATAGTAAGGGGAGAGGAGAGGAGGGGGAAGATAGTATTTGGTACCTATAAAAATTAAAGAAAAAAACAGTTCAACTTAAATACTGACTCTGATTTCAAGTACTTGGGCCCAAATCTCCTTTTTGATGTTTATTATTTGGGTGTTCTTGGGCAAATGATCTAATTCCCCTGAGACTCAATGTCTCCATCTATAAAATAGTGAGGTGGCCTCTCAAGTCCTTTTCAGTTCTTATGTACTTTAATCCTACGATGCATTTTTGAATTTATTTATGAATTTATTCAATACTTTTATAAAGTCTCTGTCAGTTTAATATATATTTATATGTACATATGTGTGTATATGTACATCTTGTTAGAATCTACACATAGCTCTGACCTTGATGATGCTGAGGAAGCCATCTCAAGGCCACGTGGAGACAAATTCATTAGAAAGGTTCTGAGCTTCTATAGTCTTTTCCCCCGATATTCCTTCTACAGATTTCCCATATTTACCCAGAACTTGCTAAGACAGACTTTTGGGGGAGGTTTGAATCTTCAAAATTTTATTTTTCATTTTGAAAAATGAAATTTTAAACCTAAACAAGTCAAAGACACAGTAGCAGATTGCTGATGACTTCCTTGGACGATTTTCTCTAGGGACCATATCAAGAGCAGGCTTTCAACTACTGCTGTTTTCTAAATAATCTTCACTTTAGTTTAGTTTCCCAACTATTAAGCTGCGTGTTTCTTTCGTACACGTTCAAGTTAGAGTAGCACTCTTATTTCTGTATCTGATGAAGAAAATTCCCCTGACACTACAGGCATCTAAGAGACTGTGTAATGTCAATTGTGACAACCATACCACTCACTCAGACCCCAAGTGCAAAACATCCACCCCTAGGCCCTATTGAGCTTTTCCCATCTACTTTCATGCCTTTTTATGAGTTACTTCAAATGCAAAGTGCAATATGGCCATTTTTTCCTACAGCACCACTGTTCCTTTCACTCTTTACTCCTCCCTTGAGCCAGAAAGATAAGGAAAGTATTAACTGAGGCTACCCCATTCTCCCCATTATTTTACAGTCACTAATGGAAGACTTAGCTAGGAGAATTGAGTTTGGAAAACCACATGTGGGGTTTTGTTTTTGGTCATCCTTAAAAGTAACATTCCCCCAATGCCAACCCGGTCCTGCAAAATACGACCTCTTTAAGCATAAACTCTCCTCCTTCCAAACACTTACTTTGGGGAGTAAATGTTCTGTCACACCTTGGACCCTAAAGGAAGACTCAAGTGCTCTTCTCACCTGCTGCCTTTCTAACACTTAGCCTTGCTCCTATCTTCCTAGAGCCTCCCTATACGCTCGACCTTGGTGAAGAATGGGGACACTACCTTAGATGTCTTTATGGGGAAAGCCTTGGTGTTATGCTTTGGGGTTCAAACCAGATGGCTTCCCCAATCTCAGCACAGGGCTGGACAGTTATCGGACGTCCACACACATCTGGTGGGTCTTCATCCAAGAGATATAGTTCTCCCCCCTCCTCCCCCCCCTTCAGTTGTCTTGCCTTTTTCTCTCAGGCACCCACGTGTCTCTATTTACTTTACTCGGGTTACTGGCGCTATCTCAAGGAGCGCGAGTCCAAAGCAGAACAAGTAGACCCGATAAAGAGCTGTCGATCTTCTCCCCATTCCTTTGGTGCCACAGGCCTGGCTTTATCTCGATTTAAGCCGGCATTTCTGCGCCTTGGTTTCAGCGCCGGAACAGTAATACACATGCTCTGGGGGGTGGGAGTTGGAGGAGTAGGGACGTAATGAAGAGGGTGGGGGTGGAGGTGGGGGGCGGTTGAGTAAAACCACCGTGCTGTGAGTGAAGAGACCACGACCTTGTGGGCAGCACGTCGTGTAGCAGCAGATTCCTCAGGGACACAAGTTACGGGCTTCAGCTACTGTGGCTGTTGTTGCCGAGTGGGATGTGGGAAGCTGTTTCAGAGCTGCACCCCCCTTCCCATCCCTACCCCACACAGTAGTGCCCCACTCGCGCGTTCTGCTTTCCCCGGCCCTCCCTCGCCCCCTCCCTTCCTTGCTCCACTGGTTCCGCAGCTGGCAGCCCCAGACTCAGCCCCTGCCCCACGCCCGCAGCCCACCGCTCTTCCTCTCCGTCCCCTCCCCCCACCCCCAAATGCTTTTTGGTGGTTTAACGCACTACGGCAAACAACTACCGAAAGAGATGAAATGTACGCATTAAAGGAAAACTTTTCACTAACTGCTAGTATACTCCCCCATACTCCCCTCCCCTTCCTTTGCCCCATCCTCTTTCTCGTCTCTCGCCTACACTAAGGAAAAAAGAAAGAACGAAAGAAAGATTTAAGGCTAGAAGAAGAGTCCCCAGGCCACCTAGCCCAACTCCTTCGTATTACAGAAAAGGGAACTGAGGCCGAGAAGATATCCAGGGTTGAGCTTTCTCCTTCCAGGTTATGAGTCCTAAGAACTCCTGGGAAACACGCACGAGACCGTTTCTCTTGCACAGCCTCCGATGCTCATATCAACGAGCTCCAAAAAACCACTTAACTGCAGAAGTTTGAATGCATACACACACACAAAACCACACAATACACACATACACACACACCTGTGCACACAAAGCAAGAGCATTCCCTTAATGGCCTCGCACCCCGTCACCCCCCCGCCAAAATAAGAAGTTATACTTTCAGCAACCTAACTGTGTCCCCTCTCACACTTACATAAAGACCCACAAACACAGTCCCCCATTTCTTTGCTTCCTCCCTTGCTTGCGTCCCATGCCTTTCCAGGCTGCCGGGAGTGGGGAGCTCACCTCATGCCCATTACTGGCTGGGATGATCTCGGATTCATTGACCAAGGACGATTTGATGTCGGCCAAGTCCCCTTCCTCTTCAGGGTGACTAATCTCTGCGAAGATTTTTTCCTTCTGCGGATCGCCTTCGTCTTTGAAGGGAATCATCTCGTCGGTGGCGCACAGCTCTGGGTCCCCCCCGCCGCCGCCGCCACCGCCTCCCCCCGAGAGCTGGGGCATTCCGGCTGCTCTTTAATCCCCTCTCCTCCGGGGGAGCGACCGCGGCAGCGACGACACAACAAAAGCACACAAAAAGGGGTGGGGGGGAGAGGAGGCAGGGATTGAGAGTTGAAACTGGCGTGCAAGAAAAGAATGGAATAAGGACGGTTCTTGCTCAGGGACAGCCAGCCAACAAGTCTCCTTTGCAGCCTCAGATACGGGCGTCTGCGTCCCTCGGTGGTGGCCCCTTAGCTGTGCCTCCCCCTCCAGAAGGGAGAGCTAAGCTCCACACCCGGAGGGAGAATAGCCGGAATAGAATGGAATGGAAGGTTCAGCAAAGCTGTCGAAGTCGGCTCTCTTCCCCTATCACTCCGGCGCCTCTGGTAAGCGAGGCGCTCGCTCCTGCTTCTCCACCCAAAGTCCCTGCCTTCTGTTGTGTCTGCCAGTGGAAGTTGGTGTGACTGGTGAGGGGGTGGGGGCTCTCCAGAAGTGCGGAGGCGAGGCAGCCAGGCCTCCGCGCAATCTTCTGGATCTTCTGGACAAAGTGGATATTAGAGTCGTTTTGTTTTCTAAAGGGTGTGACGGAGCTTGCCTGAAAGGCTCTGAGTTCGCGTTTTCCCACGATGAGAAGCTGTAAGGAGAGTCAGGAGATAATGTAATTTCCACTTTCTGGCGCAGCGATAGATGTATATGGGCATCTATCTCTGTAGCAAATAACCAGCAACCTGAAGATGCGTGTCCTTGCACCTTATTGTTTCTTCCCTCTTCGTCTTTGCGTTTCGAAGCCCAATTAATCTGTAGGACGAGATCGAAGCAGAGGCCAGAACTCAGCGGCAGAGGAGGAAAGAGGGAAAGAGGACTGAAGGGAGGGAGGGAAGAGGAAAGTTTGCCAAGAATAAAGTTTGTGCCACCGGAGGTGTGGAGAGCCGGGGGGGCGAAAGGAATCCAAACACTGGCCTGTCACACACACACACACACACACACACACACACACACACACACTCATAAACACATAAACCCACAAAAACACAAAAAAGAAAAAGAAATCCTTGTCTCAGATATAAGGCAAACTCTTTGTTTCCTGCTCAAGTTTCCCTCCAGCCTTAATTCTCTCGCACTCTGGATAGCTTTTACTTGCCACCCTTTAGCTGGGTCCACAGTCTGTCAGAGCAAGTAATAGTTAAGCCCCTCTGCTACGGCTGGAGCCAAGGGGGCGCGCAGAGGAGAGGGGGAGTGGGGGGAAGGGGGGAGGGGAAACTGACTCCTGCTGAGAGCAAGGACTGGAGAGCCTCGTCCCGGCGCCTCTGGTGGAGTCCACGGAGCCCGGAGATCGGGGGAGGCTGAGGGGCGGTCGGGGCTTTGAGGGTTCCTCCTCTTCGCTCTTCTCTGCAGGTGAGCGGCTGCGCCTCCCGGCCGATTCTCCACCTCCCTCGCCTCTCCGGCGCTGAAAAGCTATCCACAAGCGTCGGATCTCCTCCTCCTCACTCCTGGACACCCCCTCCCCCCTTAACTCACCCGCCTCTTTCTTTCCTTGGCTGGCGGCTTAAGGGGGGGGGGGCAGAGGAGGTGGTGATTGAGGGTGATTTTTTTTTCTTTTCTCAGAGCCTGTAGGACTGGTCCTCCGCGTGTGGGGTGTGTTTGTGTGTGTCTCCGGGGGAGAAAAATTAGGCAACTTCGACAGGGAGGGAAGGATCTCGTGGCAGCCCCTTCTGCCCCTCAAAGGACTGATACGCTTATATGAAGTTGAAAATGGGGGAGTAGCCTTTAGGGTTTAACTTTAACATCTAACCTTCCTTCCACGTCCCCCACTCATCTTCCTCTTCCAGACGCCCGCCACCCTTCCTGCTTCTCTCTCTCTCTCTCTCTCTCTCTCTCTCTCTCTCTCTCTCTCTCTCTCTCTCTCTCTCAGAAAAGGGGGAGAGGGAAGATGAAAGCGAAGCCGCCGCTTTGATTGACACCACATTGATAGACGCTCTGAAAGAAGGGGATTGGGGGGAGGGAGGAATAAGCAGAAAGGAGAAAATGGGGGAATGGAACCGCGCAGAAATCACTGCTTAAACTAAGGGAGAAAAGAAACCGGGAAGGAAGAGAGCCACAGGTATCCATCTGTGACATATATACACAGAGACACACGTGTGTGTGTGTGTCATACATATATTCACATTTGGATATAACCACACACATTTATACATGGGCAATTAGTATGTGGGACTGTAAAAAAGCACGTATAATTTGGGTACCAGTGAGC
This sequence comes from Gymnobelideus leadbeateri, assembly GCA_011680675.1. Classification (NCBI taxonomy): domain Eukaryota; kingdom Metazoa; phylum Chordata; class Mammalia; order Diprotodontia; family Petauridae; genus Gymnobelideus; species Gymnobelideus leadbeateri. The sequence goes on along the minus strand of WOXC01004581.1, from coordinate 109,278 downwards.
ACAAACTTCCGGACTTTGGGAGATCAAGTGGGGGAAACTGGGGAGAGAGAGGAAACAGAAAGACTAATAAGGGGAAGTTGAACGTCTTAATTATAATGAAAATGATCACTCTTTCATCACTTTTATTCCACAGGCATTTTAGGCAGATGTCCTTTGGATGCCCTGATACATACAGTAGTGCAGGAAAGAGTGTGGGCATTAAATGCATAGAGCAAGGGAAGAGGGACAGGAGAACGCAGGAAGGCACTCATGGGCTGACAGTAAGTAGTGTATGTCAGAATGCAAGATCAGTAGATGAACGGGCATAGAGTAAGGTGACGAGAGGGCAGGAATCAGAACCACAGCACTGCTGTACACTCAAAAGGGACTCTTGCATGAAAGGAAAAAAAAATCAAAATTCAACTTCAGATGTCACTTAATCTCCCACACAATCTCTGTCATTGTGTATCAGATCTATGCTTTGGGAACTATTTTTATGATTATCTTTTGTTAAGTTTAGGGGAAATTGAGGTTAGAAAGTACAATTAATTTCAGAAAATCATTGTATTTTGCTACTTTTGTCAGATATTAAATATGCTAGAGGAATATCTCAGTTGAGTTATTACAGCTAGTAGACATCTAGTTAAGATCTCAAGTCAGTGTCTTCCTTGAGTTGAAAATGAGATTTGGTTATATTATATAAAAACAACTGTACAAAGATTGCTTATCTTTCCCCTGGGTCACAAATAACACTAAACTATTAATTGTTTGGTTGACTGTCACCTGTCAAGGATCTTGACAGCTCTATGTATGTTATCGAAAACTTGACCCATTGGTAACTCTTTAGGCATGAGATTTTACCAAACAGCTTTTAAAGAATGAAAACATTTGAAAGGGTTTATTTTTCATGAATAATGCATAGTTAGCAGATACATTATTAGTAATATATGGAGAGTTTGGGATAAGGATAAAAGGGGTGGCAAAGAGGGGAGAAGGAAATGAAAGAAATTCAACCCGCTTTGAACAGCTGACAATTTTGTGCCTTAGAGGAAAAACAAAAACAAAATCTTGCTACAGTATATCAGTAAACTAATGCTAAAGAGTTGGAGAGAAAACCATTTTTCTTTCTTTTGTTTTCTTAATTTTGGGAAGGGAATGTGGAGGTATTATGTTTCCTTTAATATTAGCATATATGATCTTTGTACCTTAGATAGGATCATGAACGTTTATATCGTCTGATAGTTTAAAGGAAATGTGAGCAAACAGGGGAAACTAATTAATTATGTTAATAATGATCAGAAAGAAAATAAAATAGACAATTCAACCTTACTAAAGTAGCCAAATGTTCCTTTATGAAATAAACAGACTAAAGGAGAGAGCGTGCAAGTGGAATTAACTAGCCAAATTAAGATATCTACCTGCGTGTGTGTATTGGGGGCGGAGGTGTTCTGGAAGCTGAGGGCGTCAAATGATCACTCTTACTATTTTAAGTGATAAACCTAATTCGAATCCCATTTTCTCCTTCCTGTTAATTGTTTGGACTCCACTACTCATTTGGTCGAAATGGTCGGGAGAATGCTGAGAGAAGATGGGAGTTTCAAGAACAGTCATTAGAGGGAAAACCACCTAATGAGGACCAATTTAAAGAGTCAAGGGAAAGGAGGTTCCATTTGGTGCTTTATCTTAATAGTCTTTGGAAACATTTTTTTCCAACGAAAATAATCAGGCACCTTGGGGATACAAAATTTTTTTTTTTATTTTTATTTTTACTTTGCAAACGGCAAAAAGAGAGTTTGGGGATATTGTAGATCTGCTGTTGCTATTGCAATTTGAAGCGGCTTCAGTAGAGACGGCCTAAAAACGGAGGTGGGCAACAAGGTGATATTTCAATGTGCATTCTGTCTTTCCCAGGGCAGAGGGAGGGAGGGAGAGGAGGGGCGAGGCAAACCCCGGAAGATGATTTCCGTTCTCCCTAATGGTTTGTTTGCAAGGCTCTAGCGGAGAAGTTTCTGTCACAGGGCTATACTAATTGCGTTAGCGATTAGTGTGTAGGACTGCAATTAGCATGCAGGCGTCCCATGTAATCACTGAGATTTGGATCACAAATCAGGAGTTGATACTAGGACGCCAGTATCTAGCACTGGGTTGGTTTATTTCTGTCGACTAGAGCTGGTGGTGAAGTTGGATGCTGCAGGTTCTCCTCTCCAGGATGTGGGTTTAAGAGGGCGTTTCGATGCATTTGAATTTCGACCGTGAAACAATTGTTAGGGGTTGGGTGGTGGCGGAGGTGGTATTTCCCTCTGATTCCCTTAGCTTGTTTGTTTGGGTTTAGTATGGGGGAGAGCCAACAACACTTCCTCCTGCCTATGCAGGAGCTGGCTTTCTTAGTGAGGATGAGATTACCTAAACTATCAATCAGAAGGGAAGTCGAGGCGTGCATACGTTTCTAACCTGCTACCTAGGTATCCTTCAACCACGGGAAGGGGGAAAGAAAGATCATTTTAAAATAAAACAGCGACTTCGCTGCTAAATATGTATGCACAAAATAAACTTTAATTAAAGGGAGAAAAACGGTGTCCTCCTTTATTCAGCTCTCCACCTCCACGGACCTCAGTCAATCCCCCTTCCCCTTTTTGGTTTATGTGGGCTGGAATTTTTCCCAGCTACGATTGTGGTGGGAGCAGAAAGGAAGATGATGGTGGCCTAAGGAGGGGAGATAGAAGGGCAAAAGGGAAACGAAATAATTTACCGCAGGAAGAGAGACGCAGAAAGCCTTTACTCCAACGCCAGATTTGACTGGAGACAGCACAAAGCTGTCGGCACCTTCAGTTTATGAGGGAGGGTGGATTTGACAAAGAAGGGAAATTAAGAGAATGGCCATTTTTGTTTAGAAGGCTACCTCCCCCAGCTCTCAAGATATACAAACATAGCCCACTCGGGGAGCTTAAAAACTTCTGGGAGCTAAGAGTGAAAACCCGATATATCTGAATTAGAATGACAGCAAACTGCATCATCCGACCATGCAAATGTTGCTGCAGATTGGATTTAACTGTTCCGTACCACCTCTGGATCCTTTTTATTGTCTGGGAAAACAATCTGCTATGTAGCGAGATCGAGCCTCAGAACCTTCTTCCCTCCCCATCTTCATTCCTAGGACTTGTGTGCATGTGAGCGCGGAATGCGCCCCACTCACCAGTCCTTAAGAAACCAGTGTTAGCCCTCCAGGCAGGTCCTTAAGGATTTTCCCATCCAACAGTCTCGAGCTGGGGACGTGAAGCGTTATCACACCTCTCCATTCGAAAGATCTAGCTAGCAGAATTAAAATGCGTCCCCGGAGTCATTCTGGACCGGGTGAGCTCATCACGGGAGCCCTGTCCGAGTCCAAGAATTAAAACGGTGTCAATCATTGGCCAGGAATAAAGAGGGGCTGAAGGATGGAGGGCAAGAGGGCCAGGAGAGTCTAGAAAGGAATATTAGAATAAGAAGGCAGTCTTTTGGATATGCACTCTACCTGTTCTGCCCACAAACCTTGTTTCAAACCAGTCCCAGGGGAAACGATAGGTGGTATTTTGGAAAACGAAAGAAGACTTTTCTTAAATCATCTCCAGGTTGTCGGGTCAGGAGATGATATCTCAGTAATGGCAGTGAAAAAGACATTGAAAAAAATTGGGGACCCAGAGGACCAGGTTGCTAAATTCCTCTTCTTTCCGACTCCCACCGTCCCAAAAAGTTCCCGACTGGTTTTCTCCTGGGACTGGGGCTCAGCCCCTGCAAGTCTCAGATCCGAGGGGGCGCGCGCTCCCCTCACAGTCTCTTCCCTTTCCCCCCCGCCCCCTTTTTTTCTTCTCCCCTGTGGGCTGCGCGTGTACGCGCCGAGGGCCCAGGCTCTGATTTAAGAGAGGAACGCCCTCCTCTGAGAGCGGTTCCTTATATAGGCAGAGGGCGGTGTTTGGAGACGACCGGGGTGGGGCGGCTGCTCCCTTTGAAGTCTGGGCGGCTGGCTCTTTCATCCTTTCTTTTTTCCCTCTCTGGCCCCTTTGTGTGACTAAATTTGGCAAGAATATGGAGCCGAGCCAAGCTTTCCACGTGTGCTCCCAGCTCCCAGCTGAGAAGGCAAAGGGTTCTCTTCCGGGTAAGGAGACAGGGAGAAAGATCAAAGACTTTGGGGAGTTGGATCTGAAATGTGAATTGAAAATAAAAATCAAGCCTGGACACATTCCAGTTTCTAAAGAAAACCAACCCCCTTCGCAGAGACAACTGCTTCTCTCTCTCTCTCTCTCTCTCTCTCTCTCTCTCTCTCTCTCTCTCTCTCTCTCTCTCTCTCTCTCTTTCTCTCTCTGAGTCTCTCTCTTTTTACGTCTCTCTCTTCTTTTACTCAAACCCCCTACCCTGCAACAACGAGAGCACAAGTAATGAAATAAAAAAAGACGCCATAGGGAAGCACTTAGGTTAGTTTTTCCAGATTTTCGTTTTGCACTGATTTTATTAGGGAAAATATCTTGTTTATAATTACCGTTATGTGAAGCCAAATTTCTTCAGCTATAAATATTGTTTTACTTTCAGCACCCCTTTCCAGTTCTTTAGCAGCCACACTTATGAGAACACACACACACACACACACACACACACACACACACACACACTGCACTGAACATTTTTGTTCTTAACATGCCTTTAAAAATACAGAAAGTCAGATTTTGCAAAATCAAAGTTGAAAACATTTTATGAAAACACTCAATATTCAACCAGGTGTCTATGTCTTTGAAAACTTGCCAGTTGATAGATTACAAGGGATGCTTCTCCAAGTATAATTAACTACAAAAGTTTGAATCTTTCTGATTACATGTTGTTTTTAAAGCTACTCAATCTACAAGAACTTCCTCTTGAAATGGAAGGAAGGGAGGAAGAAAGGGAAAAAAGAAGGAAGGTAGGGAGGAAAGAAGGAAGGAAGGAAGGAAAAGGAGGAGGAGGGAGGGATGGAAGGAAAGGAGGAAGAAAAGAAAGGAAAGAAGAAGGGAGAGAAGGAAAGAAAGGAGGAAAGAAAGAGAAGGAAGAAAGGTCTATTCTGATACTTATTTGTGGTTTGGGGATGACCCTGACTTCTCTAAGGTTCTGTCAACATGACCTAACCTCTGGTTGAATAGACTTGGGGTAGATTTAGTGTCTGTCTCTAGAAGACCACCCCACCCTAGCTAAATTCAAAGAAGCTTATGACTGACACCAGGCTATTTAATTTTTTCTTCTCTTATTTTTTCTCCTCTCTTCTCCTTTTCATTCTCTTTCTTTTCTTTCTAAAATAACTCTTAGAGATTGTCTATTGAGGCACAGAAGGATTTGTAGGATTATAGGATTTAGAATTGGAAAGGAATTTAGTGGTCACCTAGTCCAACTCTTGAGAATAAGAAAACAAGTACCAGAGAAGTTTATGTGACTTTCCTAAGGTGAAATGGACAGCAGATAGTAGAACTAGAAATCACAGAAGGATGTGCCCACACTAATTAACTTTTTTTAAATCAAAATATATAGAGAACACATTATTGTATATATCTCTACCTTCTAGTGAGGGAGATATGTAGATAATTTTATAGACAGAAAACATATGCTTTGCTTATCATCTTCAGCAGAAGCTGGACAGAGCTAAATATTAGCTCATATTAGCATAGTGTTTTAAAGTATATTAATTTAAAATTATGCTCAAAGGGTTATAAAATTTCATATCCTTTGACCCAGCAATGTCATTACTAGGTCAAATAGATTCTCTAAAAAATGAAAAGGACCTATATATACAAAAATATGTATAATAGCTTTTCATAGTAGAAAAGAATTGGAAATTGAGGGGATGCCCATCAATTGGGAAACTGATGAACAAGCTGTGGTATATGATTGTGATGAAATAGTATTGTGCTATAAGAAATGATGAGCAGGATGCTCTCAGAAAAACTTGGAAAGACTTACATGAACTGATGAAGTGAAGTGAACAGAAGCAGGAGAACGTTGTGCATAGTAACAGCAATATTGTGAAATGATTGACTGTGAATGGTTTAGCTGTTCTCAGTAATACAATGATCCAAGAGAATACTGAATGACTCATGATGAAAAATGCTATTCACCTCCAGAGAAAGATCTGATGGAGTCTGAGTACAGATTAAAGCATTTTTTTAACCTTCCTTTATTCTTTTTTTTTGTCTGTTTTCTTTTACAACACCACCGATATGGAAATATGTTTTGCATGACTGCACGTGTATAACCTATGTCAAATTCCTTGGCTTCCCAATTGGGAGGAAGAAAGGAAGTGGAGAATTTGAAACTCACAGTCTTAAAAATGTTAATTTTTTTACATTTAATTGGGAAAAAATAAAATATTTTTAAAAAGAGCATATTCATTATTCACTTAGGAAGTAGGTATCATATTTATCATCATTTAAGTTAAGGTTAACTGAGTCTAAAATAAGTAATTTGTCCAAGGTCATAGCTAATAAGTGGTACAGATGAAACTAGAATCCATGGGAATAAAATTCCTTTGAGAGGCATCATCTTTTATAGAAAATGACTTTAGTAGCAGCATGTAGGATGGATTGGAGCAGTGAGAGAGCCAAATTTCTTGACTCTCTATGCCTCATTTTCCTTATATGAAAAATGAGGGGGTTGTACTTAATGGCTTTTAAAGTCTCTTCTCTCTTTGAATCTATGACCTATGTCTTCCTACTTTCAAATCCACTGACCTTTCTACTGCTCTAAAATGTTTCCCTATGAATGTCACCAAATCTAACACCTGTGACAACTGCTTTTATGCTCCCGAATTTAAAGAGTTGGTACAATGGAATATGTGATTCAAAGGGGAAGAAGAATTTATTTAGTTTCATCAACTTGTTTAAAGTGAACTCTTAAATAAAACCCACATAGATGTGGAAAGTGGCCTAAAAGACATTGTAATGTATCTAACATCAATTTCATCACCTAAAGGAGAAGTTAATTGGCAATACTCATAGCTTCATTAAATTTTCCTTTTTGTCTTGAGACTAGGTCTCCCAGGCTGAAAGTGAAGTGGACACTAATGGACCTGATTCCATTACTGATGGGCAAGGGGACTTTGACCTCCTCCATTACTGGCCTGTGCCAGTTTGTTACTTCTTAGGCAGATTGATGGCCCTTGACTCCTGGGGGGCTTACCATAATAACGCTGGATTTAGTGCAGATACCCCATTGGCTTAGTTGACTGAAGGTCAGAACTTGTGAGCTCAAGAGATCCACCAGCCTCAGATCCTGGGGTAGTAGGAATTATAGGTGTGTGCCACCAAGCTGAATCCTAACTACTCTAACGGAAAGGATTATATATATATAAAACAATAGCAACAATCACCACAGCAGAAGTACACACTGACTGGAATTAAAACGTAATTCAAGTTGCCTTTACTGAGGATAATTGAAAGGCTATTTAACTCTAAGTCTTAGAACAGAATGCATTTTGTTAGTACCAACTTGAAACAGCTTAAATTGACTCTCAAAGAAATGAATGTTATGTCTAGACTGGCAGTACTGGGATTGTATATATTGATTATGGGAGTAGCTCATGTATTCAGTGGACTGTGTAATCACAGAATCATACTATTATACAACTATAGATTTGGAAGACATTTCAGAGGCCATCTAACTCAAATGTTCCTGAGCAGGAACCCCCCTCTACAACTTATCCAATGAGGAGGCAAGGCAACAAGCATTAATTAAACATTTACTATCTACCAAACATTGCTAACCACTGGGGACAAAAATGCAAACAACTAGAAAGACAATCCTTGTCCTCAAGGAGCTTATGTAGCATACTTAAAGAATAAAACAATAAACAAAAGTAAGCTGAAAAGGGGAGTGGGGCAGATATCAAAGTCTGGAGAGTCAGAAGCACTTCTTGGAGAGGAATGAAGGATGGTCAGTTTAGGCCCCTAAAGAACTTTAGAAGGAACTCACTGGCAGAAGGGAAGCTAGTCAATTATTCTTTGTTTGAAGACCTCCTGTAAGGGGAATCCACCATATCCAAAGGCATCTCATTCCATTTTAAAATAGTTCTAATTTTTAGGAAGTTTTCCTTACATGAAACCTAAACTTGCCTCTGCAACTTCCAACCACTTGGAGTGGGAAAGAAGGGCTGAGGTTGGACTCAGGTCAAAGCTCAGAAAATAACAGTAAGAAGGAATGGAGGGGGCACCTAGATAGCATAGTGGATAGAGCATCCACCCTGGAGTCAGGAGGTCCTGAATTCAAATCTAGCCTCAGACACTTGACACTTACTAGCTGCATGATCTTGGGGAAGTCACTTAACCCTGATTGTCTTGCCAAAAAAAGTGGAAAGGTAATCACTTTTTCAGGACCTGAGTCCTGAAGCATTACTCTCCACACTCCCCATACTCCCAGAGACAAGAGCTAATTATAATAAGCTGCTAAAAAAAGACAAAAATGAGTAAGCAAAGGAGAAAGAACCCAATCATAGACAGCTACTATGGGGATAGAGAAGACTTTGGTTCATATTCAGAGGAGGTTACTGAAGTTAAAAAAAAAAACAAGCCACTTCTACCCCAAAGAGCAACATCAAAAAAGATCTTGGAAGAATGCAAAAAAGGACTTTAAAAATCAAATAAGAGAGATTGAGGAAAAGTTAGAAAAAATAACAATTCAAGTAAATCAAGAAAGCATGAAAACTGTTTACATTCCTACATGGGAAGATGATATTTGTAACTCATAAGAAATTTCTCATTATTAGGGAAGTTAGAAGGAATATATATGGACAGAGGACACAGTTATGAGTTGAATATGAAGAGATAATATCTAAAAAATAAAATTAAGGTATGAAAAAGGAATGTACTGGGAGAAAGAGAAAAGGAGAGGTAGAATGGGGTACATGATCTTAAGAGAGACAAGAAAAAGCTTTTACAATGGAGGGGAAGAGACAAGAGGTGAGGGTGAGTGAGTGAATCTTACTCTCATCAGAATTAACTCAAAGAGGGAATAAGATACAATGGAAATGGGATATAGAAATCCATATTACCCTATAGGAAAGTATAAGGGGAAGACAATGGGGGTGGTGATTGAAGGGAGGGCAGTCAGAAGTGATATATATTGGGTGCAAAGTAACAGCAATGTTGTAAGATGATCAAATGTGAATGACTTAGCCATTCTCAGCAATATTATGATCCATGACAACTCTGAAGGACTTAGGATGAAAAATGCTATCCATCCCCAGAGGAAGAACTGATGGTGTCTGAATACAAAATGAAGTATACTTTTTTATTTTACTTTCTTTATTCTCTTTGAGATTTTTTTAGTCTATGTTTTCTTTCACAACATGATATATGTTTTGCATGACTACATATGTATAACCTATTTAGGCAGGAATTTCCTGCCTTCTCCTTGGGGGGAGGAGCAAGGAGGAAGGAAGGGAGAGAATTTGGAAATCAAAGTTTTAAAAACAAATTTTAAAAATTTCATTTACATGTAACTGGAGAAAAATAATAAATAAATACCAAAAAAAGCATGAAAAGAAAATCAACCAACTGGATAAAGAGATCCAGAATCTTAAGGAAGAAAAGAACTCCTTGAAAATTAGAACTAAGAAAGGTGAAGTGAATGACATTATAAGACACCAAGAAATAATAAGACAAAATCAAAAGGATGAAAAACTAGAACAGAATCTGAAGCATTTCATTAGAAAAACAACTGATCTGGAAAGCAGATGAAGAAGAGAAAATATTTTATTTATTTATTTATTTTTAAACAAATGCCTTATTAACTTCTGTTTTACATCATTCATTTCCACCAGATTTTGAGTTACAATCATTTTCTACCTGAAAGTTATGATTAAAAAAAGAATTTTGATACAAGATTACAAGAAATAAAGAAAATTCCACTGAAGTTCTAGAATAAGAGAGTAAAATAGAAGTAGAAAAACTTCACCAATCACCATCTGAAAGAGGTCCCAGGATGAAAAATTACAGGAATATCATAGCCAAGTTTCAAAGCTTCCATGTTGAGGAGAAATTATTGCAAGTAACAAGAAAAAGCAATTTAAATACTGCAAAGACACAGCTAGGGTTTCACAAGACTTAGCAGTTGCTACACTATATGTTTGCAGGTCGGGATGGCTAGGTGGCCCAGTCAATAGAGCACAAGCTCTTGAGTCAGGGGGATCTGAATTCAAATTTGACCTCAGACACTTCACGCTTACTAACCATGTGACCTTGCGCAAGTCACTTACCCAATATTGCCCTGCTCTCTCCCCTCCAAAAAGGAACAAAACAAAACTGCAGGTCTTGGAACACTATATTTTGAAGAGCAAAAGAACTGGAGTTGCAGCCAAAATTAACTTAACACAGCAAAGTTAAATATAATCCTGAAGGAAAAAAAGGATATTGAACAAACTGACAGACTTTCAGGTATTTGTCAGAAAAAGACCTGAACTTAATGGAAAATTCGACATATAAGATCCAGGAGAAATATAAAGTAAACATCAATGACCAGTTTCAAGGGACTCAATAAAATCAAACTGTTTACTTCTTACATGTGAAAATGTTGTCAATATTCTTAAGACTGTCATCAGTATTTGAGTAGTTGAAAGAAAGATTGGGGTTGAGCTGAGTATGATTTGGTGATTCTAAAAAACAAAATTGGATAGAAAAGGGGGAAAAGGAGAAATTATCTCATAAAACTGAGATGTGAGAGGAAGAATTCATACAGAGGAAACAGGTAGGGGTGCAGGGTTGGTAGTGGTGGAATCACTTTCCTCAGATCTGGGGTAATGAGAGAGTAGCATATACAATAAGAAGCGTATAAAAGTCTTCTAAATTTATAAAGAAATAAGAGTGTGAAGGGCCAGGATAATAGAGAAGGTTTTTAGAAAGGAGTGAAAATTAAGATTTGGGAGGGGAGAAGGAAAAGCGAGGGACTCTTAGAGGAGTAGGTAGAATAAGAAATGAGGGTTGGGGAGAGGGTAAGGAAGAGATTCTTTAAAAGTGTATAGGTTAGGGAGGTAGTGGTTAGAAGTAAACTAAAGGAAGGATAAGGTAAAAAGGGAGCCTGAGAAGGATAATAATGAGGAAAAATAGGATAGAGGGAAATACACAAATAGTAATTATAACTTTGAATGTAAATGGGATGAACTCACCCATAAAATGAAAACAGCAGAATGGATTCAAAATCAGAATCCAACAATATGCTACTTACAAGAAACACATTTTAAAATGAGAGATACACACAGAGTTAAATAAGGGGCTGGAGTAGAATTTATTATGCCTTAGCTGATGCAAAAAAAAAAAAAAGAAAGAAAAAAACAGAGGTAGCAAGATGATCCCAGACAAAGTTAAAATTAAATGGATTTGGCTAAAAACAATAAACAGGAAAACAACATTATAATAAAAGGTACCATAGATAATGAAGCAAAACCTATGTGTATCAAATACTATAGCATTTAAAAATTTAAGAGAAAAGTTAAATGAATTACACGTGGAAATAGATAGTAGTACTGTAATAGTGAGGAAATTTCATTTTCCCCTCTCAGAACTAGATAAATCTAATAAAAAATTAATAAGAAAAGTTAAGGAAGTGAATAGAATTTTAGATAAACTAGATATGATAGATATCTGGAGACAATTGAATGGGAATAGAAAAGAATACACTTTTCCTCTTAGTGGCACGTGATACCTTTATAAAGATTGGCTATATAGTAGGGCATAAAAACTTTGTAGCTATAAGCAGAAAAGCAGAATTATTAGATGCTTCCTTCACAGATCACAATTCTGTGCTTTTTATGTGGAGGGGGAAGAGAGATAGAAGAGAAAGAAGAGAGAAAGAGAGGAGAGATATCTGAATAATTTTCTGGACTATGGTACTGTTTTAGTATTCTGAGAAAAGCAGCTGTTGAGTTTTCTGAAAAAAAGGAGTTGCTGACTTTTGGTACAAGATGGCAGAGTGAATAAGGACCACAACAGCCAAATTCCGATACATAGGGACAGGTCAAATGAAAAAAAAAAAATAGAATGAATAATGATTAGGAAATAAAGAGAAAAAATGTCTGAAGTCCATTCTTCCAGCCCAGGTTGGCAAAAGAGTCACCCAGAAGCCTACAGATAGTAGGGAGATCCTGTCAGAGAAGCTAATATTAGATCTGTATAATGCTTTGAGCTTCTACTGCAATGGAATGTCCCAGTGAGGAACCCTCAAGGTAATGAAACATCCATAGAACTCTGGACCAAGACATGAGCATGAGATCCTCAAAACTGACTGGGAGGGAATTAATTAGTATGCTTGCCCTGGGGAGTCTGAAAGTTTGCAGCAAGCTAATAGGAGCTGCCCATGGTCTTGAAGAGCTCTTCATTCTAGACTCTGAAGATAGAGACAGGTGGGGGGCTGGTAAGCACTTTGTGGACAGCAGATGGGAGGGCCCTAGACAGTACAGATCAGGACCAAATAAGGGTCCGTTATCAACCAAATGTGCAGTGGTAGTCAGAGCTTTCCCCTTAAAAAAACCTTCAAGTTGGAAATAGGAATCAAGAAGATACCAGTGATAAAGAAATTTTATGTATCCATCCAGGTATGTTCAGGAGATAAACCTAGTGGAAGAAATCTACTCCCCAGGAATTATGTCTTAGGCATAATAAACTCAGCTAAAGGTATGGTTTAGCTACAAGTTCCATTAGAATTCTTCGCATAAATGGAACAAGAAATAAAAAGGATATTATAAATTAAATGAAGGTGTTATAAGAAAGAGTTGGAAGGAAAATGAATGATTTGTATGAGATGTACAAAATCTTACCCAAGTAAGAGACTCCTTGAAAATTAGGATGGACCAGAAAGAAATCAATAACTCTATGACACAACTTAAAAACAAAACTGAAATGAAAAGTATGGTAAAATATAAGAAAATTTCATGTTTCTCCTATTTTAAAAAATGATCTGGGAAAGAAGTCAAGCAGAAAAAAAATCTAAGACTCACCAAACTACTGAAAACCAAAACTAAAACAAAAGACTTAGACATCATATTTCAAAAAATCTTAAATGAAAACTGCCCAAACTTATTAGAACTAGAGGACAGGGTGAAAATGTAAAAAAAAAAAATCACCAATCACTTTCTGAAAGAAACTCTAAAATGAAAACTGTGAATCATGTAGAATCCAGAGGTTCCAGGAAAAAGAAAAAATATACTACAAGTAGCCAGAAAGAAATAGTTTAAGTACCAAGGAGCTCTTGGGAAACCAAAAGACTGGAGAGCTCTCATTTTAAAAGATACCAGAATTTGGAATATAATATTCCAAAAGGTAAAAGATAAAGGCTTACAACCAAGAATAACTTACCTGGCAAAAATGAGTATAATCTTAAAAAGGAAAAAGTAGATTTTTAATGAAATAGAGCATTTTTAGACATTCCTGATAAGATATCAGATCTGAAAAGAATCTTTGAATTGCAAACACAGTAGTCAAGAGAAACCTAGAAAGGTGAGGCCATTGAAGTAATCGAAAGGGCCTATACAACGAAGAAGTGTTTACATCTTTATTAGTATGAAAAATGTTCTTTGAGAATCCTAATGTCTTCAAGGCTCATAGAGGAAGTTTAATAAGACAGAGAACCTGAAAGTGGTTTTGTTTTGATCATCTTAAAGGCAGAAAGAAAAGGGAGGAAAAAAGGAATACATTAATGGAGAAAAGGGGAATTAACGAGATTTGACTTACTATTTCACATGATTGGGTAGGTGAGAAAAAAACATTATGAACAAGGAGGAAGAAGTGGGGGGGAACAGACATCATATGAACTTCACTTTTATCTGAACCTGACAAAGGAGGATTGAATACACACATACACAGACACACACACACACACACACACAGATATTGTTACATAAAAACATTAAAGTCAACAGGGAAGTAGGTGGGGAAAAGGAAAGAGGAGGTGGGGTTTAAGAGGAATGGAAGAATAAAGGAGAGATTTGTCATAAGCAAAAGAAAGGTGAATCATAAAGAAGGGATTACAAGGAAAGAAGGGAGAAAAATCTGTGATTAGAGTCTATGCAAGAGAAGAGAGATGATCACTTATTCCTGCTGAAAACACTTGCTCTTTCACTACCTTCTTCTTTATGAATAGGGGAACAAGTATAAAGGAGAAGGAAAAGAAAAGATATACACAATTTATAATGGCAAACATGGATGGGATATGAAGAAGGGCAGCAGAATGGATTAGAAGGTAGAATTTAAATATGTGCTGTTTACAGGAAATATTCTCAGAGCATAAAGAGTCATACAGAGTTTAAATAAATAGCTATAGCACAATTATACTTTAAGCAAATTCATATAAATTAGGAATAGTGATCATGACTTCAAATAAGACTACATTAAAGGAGGTGAACAGAGAGATTATATGGTGCTTAAGAAAAAACTAATAGCAATATTTAATATATGAGCATTGAATGACATAGTATCAGTTCTAAAAGAAAAAAGTTCAGCTTACAGGGAAAGATAAAAGCTATAATATAATTCAATGTAACTCTGTTTTAGACTTAGAAAAGTTTAAGAAAAATATAAACAAGAGAGAAGTTAAGGACATGAATATAATTTGAGAAAAGTTAGGTATTGCTTTGATGATTATTGAATGAGAATAGAAGGTTACATACATATTTCATGGCTGTGTATGGCACTTTTACAAAAAATTGACAATGTATTAGTCCATTAAATAACCTCATAAATAGATTCAGATAAGCAGAAATATTAAATACATCCATTATTGATTAAAAAACAATAAAATTATATTCAATAAAGGACCTTTGAAGAAAACTGATTAAATACTAAATAATTTAATAGTAAAGAATTGAGTCAAAGACAAAAATCATAGAAACAATAAATAATTTCATCAAATAAAATGATAACAATGAGGCAATATCCAAAAACTTTGGGGAATTAGCCCAAGCAGTCCTTAAGAGAAAAAAATAATCGCTAAACCCCTTCATCAACAAAAGACAGAAAGAACAGATTTATGAAATAGATGTAGGATTTTTAAATGTAGAAAAGCAATATACCTGAAGAAACAACTAAATATTATAGAAAATGAAAATCAAAGAAGAAATTCACCAAATTAAGTGCAAAAATACCATTGAATTAATAGCTAAAACTAGAATCTGGATTTTTTTTTTTAAAAAAGTGATGGAATAGTGCTATGCCATAAGAAACAATGAAAGAGACCATTTCAGAGAAATCTATGAAGATTTGTATAAATTGATGCAGTGCAAAGCAAGAACAAAGAAAATTATTTGTCTGATAACAACATTGCAAAGATAAGCAAGTTTGACAAAAATCTAGAAATTTGATCAATGAAATGACCAACCACAATTCCTTTTTTCCTACTTTTTAAATATATTTTATTTTTCCCAATTACATTTTAAAACAATTTTTAACTTTCTTTCTTTTACATTTTAAATTCTAAATTCTATTACTCCCCATTCTTGAGATGGTAAACAATCAGATATAGGTTATACATGTCCAATCATGTAAAACATTTCCATATTAGTCATTTTGTACAAGCAAACTCAAAGGAAAAAAATGAAAGAAGGAAAGTAAAAAATAGCATGCTTCAGTTTGTATCCAAGCAATATCTGTTCTTCCTCTGGTGGCAGATAGTATGCTTCACTACTAGTCCTTTGGGATTATCTTGGATCATAGTATTGCTGAGAGTAGCTAAGTCATTCATAGTTCTTTGCTGTAAAATATTGCTGCTGTAGTGTACAATATTCTCCTGATTATGCTCATTTCACTTTGCATCAGTTCATGTGAGTCTTTCTAGATATTTCTGAAATTATTCTACTTGTAATTTTTTATAGCACAATAATATTCTATCACAATTATATACCACAATTTGTTTTTCCTTTCCTCAATTGATGGTTATCCCTTTGATTTTCCATTCTTAGTCACCACAAAAAGAACTGCTATAAATAGATTTGTACAAATTAGGTCCTTTCCCCTTCTTTCTGTCTTTCAGATATAGACCTGGAAGTGGTATTGCTGGATCAAAGGAGATGTGCAGTTTTTTTTTCCCAAATGCTTTATTAACTTCCGGTTTACATCATTCATTTCCGCCAGATTTTGAGTTACAATTTTTTCCCCGTTTTTCCCCTACCCACCACCCCAGAATAACAGTCATAGAGGATATCCCCTCATCCAATCTGCTCTCTCCCATTGCTTCTCCCATACCCCCTTAGACTTTTCCAGTAGGGCGAGGTGAATGCCCACGCCCCATTGCCTGCACATCTTATCTCCCAATTATATGCAAAATAGTATTAATCATAGTATATATATATATATATATATATATTTTTATTTGATTTTAAAAGGAAGATAAGCAACTCAGTATATGCTGTACATGTGTAGCTATGCAAAACATTACCATAGTAGATATAGTATAATAGACTGACTATATTTCCCTCCTTCCCATCCCACCTTCCACCTGGTCCACTCCCCACCTTGATCCTGACCCTTTTCAAAAGTGGGTACTTCCAATTTCCCTCCCGCCCAGCCCGTCCTCCCCTCCACCACCTTCTCCCATCCCCCTCTCCCCCATGCTCCTGTAGGGTGGGACACCCTATTTAGCATGCATGTTATTTTCTCCCTGGACCAAATTCAATGAGAATAAGGTTTTGCCTTTTTACTTCCTGTTCCTCCCCTCCCCTGCAACCACCTTCCCCTGCCTGCTCTACATGAGACAGTTCACCCTATTGTCTTTCCCCATTCCCCCTCACCACATTACTCTCTCACCTCTTAATTTCACCTTTTAAGTATCATCCCTTCCTATTAAATTCGACCTGTGCCCTCTATCTATGTATTCCTGTAAACATATATAAACACACATATGTATTCGTATGCCCATATACTCTTCTTCAAGTATTTTCATACTGAGGAATTTTTCCTCAGTCACAGTAATTGTTTTTCCCTATAGGAATGCAAATAGTTCAACTTTGATAAGTTCCTTATGATTTCTTTTCCCTGTTTACCTTCTCAAACATCTCTTGCTTCATGTATCTGAATGTCAAATTCTCTATTCATTAAATTGTCTCTCCTGGATCTATTTTCCAGGTCAGTGGTTTTTCCCATGAGATATTTCACATTGCCTTCTATTCTTTCATTTGTTTGGATCTGCTTAATAGCATCTTGATTTCTCATAAAGTCACTAGCTTCCATTTGCTCCAGTCTAATTCTGAAGGAATGATTCTCCTCAGTGAGCTTTTGAGATTCTTTTTCCATCTGGCAAATTCGGCTTTTTAAGGCATTCTTCTCCTCATTGCTTTTTTGAACCTCAGTCTATTTTTTGAGGTGTTATTTTCTTCAGTAAGGTTGTCTACTCTCATTTCATAATTTCCTGGTAATAGTGTATGATCTTTGTAATATATTGTGGTAGTCTTCTTGCTAGTGTTTTATTTAAATTTTTTGCATCAATATTTTTTAGTGAAATTGGTCTATAGTTTTCTTTCCCTGTTTTTGCTATCCCTGATTTATGTATCAAAACCATATTTGTGTCATAGATGAAATTTAGTAGGATTTCTTCCTGATGTATGTTTTCAAGTTATATAATATTGGAATTAATTGCTTTTTAAATGTTAAGTAGAATTTGTTTGTAAATCCATCTGTTCCTAGTTTCCCTTCCCCCCCAACTTGGGGAACTCATTTTTAGCTTGTTCAATTTATTTTTCTAAGATAGGGTTATTTAAGTATTCTATTTCTTCTTTAATCTGGGTAATCTATATTTTTGTGAATATTCGTCCATTTAATTTAGATTGCGGTTTTTATTGATAATACATTCACCATTTTTATTTTTGCAACTAGCAATTCAGCTTTCTTCTTTTTAAAAAATCAAATTAGCCAGTGGTTTATTTATTTATTTTTTTTTGTTTTCTGCCATAAAAGAGCTTTTTTTTATTTATTAGTTCAATTTTTTAACGTTAAATTTTATTTATCTCTCCTTTTATTTTCAGGATTTCTATTTTGGTGTTTAATTGGGGATTTAAAATTGGTTCTTTTTCTAATTGTTTTTTTCAGTCACATGCCTAACTTATTGATCAGCTCTTTCTCTCCTTAATTGATGTATATGTCAAGAACATAAATTTCTCCCTAAATATTGCTTTGGATACATCCCAAAATTATTGAGATGGTGTCTCACTGTTGTCAATATCTTTAATGAAATTACTGATTGTTTTTATAATTTATTCTTTGAACCACCCATTCTTTTTTTTAAAATTTTTGGTCTTTATTTATTTGTTTGTTTACTTTTAGTTTACAAGATTCAGTTCCACAATTCTTTGAGTTTCAAATTTCTCCCCCTCCCTCCACTCCCTCTCCCCCATGGTGGCATACAATCAAGTATAGAATCTGCAAATACTTTCACATTAGACATTAGTCAGGTTATAAAGGATTGTATCAGATGGAATGAACAATGGGAAAAAGGAAACAAGACCAAACAAGACAGAGAAAGAGAGCAGGTAGTTTGCTTCAATCTGCATTCAAATTCTGTTCTTTCTAGTTCTTTCTCTGAATGTAGACATCACTCTCCATCACGAGTATTTTGGGGTTGACTTATAACCTTGAATTGCTGAGAAAAGTCCAGTCTATCAAAGCTGGTCATCCCACATATGTTGTATTGGTAATTGTGTACAAATTTCTCCTGGTTCTGCTCTTTTCACTCAGCATCAGTTTGTATAAGCCTCTCCAGGTAAATATGAAGTCCATTTGCTCCTCGTTTCTTATAGCATGATAGTATTCCATTACATTCATATACCACAACTTGTTTAGCCATTCCCCAATTGATGTGCATCCCCTTAACTTCCAATTCTTTGCCACCACAAAAATAGTTGCTATAAATATTTTTGTATGTATGACCCACCCATTCTTTAAGATTAGATTATTTAGTTTCCAGTTAACTTTAACCTTTATTTCCAAGGCTCTTTATTGAAGGTAATTTTGCATTGTAGTCCAAAAAGAATACAATTAATATTTCTGCCTGTGTTTGTGAGGGCTTTAAAAAAAATACATAGCAAATGTTTCTGAAGATGTAATGTACAGCTGAGAAAAGGGTATACTTCTTTCAATTCCCATCCAATTTTCTCCAGATGTCTATCATATATAACTTTTCTAAAATTCTGTGCATCTCCTTTACTTCTTTCTTATTTTATGGTTAGATAAATCTAGTTCTAGAGGGGTAAATTGAAGTTTCCTATTAGTAGAGTTATATTGTCTAATTTCCCCTATAATTCACTTAAATTTTCCTCAATAATTTGGATACTCTACCATTTAGTGCATATGTTTATTATTCCTATTACTTCTTGTCTGTGGTACCTTTTTAGTAAAATGTAATTACCCTTATTATGTTCTTTAATTAGGTGCATTTTCATTATTACTTTGTGTGACATTGTGATTGTTATCCTTGCCTTTTTTACTTTAGCTGAAGCATGATAGATTCTGCTGCAGCCCCTTTTTGTCTAAAGTGATTCTCTCATAAACAACATATTGTTGCATTCTGGTAATCCATTGTGCTATCCTCTTCCATTTTATAGGTGAGTTCATCGCATTCACATTCACAGCTATGATTGCTAACTTTGTATTTCCCTCCACCCCATTCCTTTCTTTTATCTCTCTCTCTCTCTTTTTACCTTATCCCTCATTTTTGGTTTTTGTTTTGCTTTTGACCACTGTCTCCCTTAATCTATCACTTCAGCCATTCTCTCTTATCACTCTTCTCCCCTTTCTCTTAGCCCCCTTTGGCTCCTACTTCCCTGTTGGGGGTAACATGAAGTTCTCAACTGTGTGTGTGTGTGTGTGTGTGTGTGTGTGTGTTCTTCCCTCTTTGAATCAGTTCAGATGAGAGTAAGGTTCAAGTGCTGCCTGCTCTGCACCCCCATCACACATATACCCCCAAATTGTAAAAAATTCTTCCTTATACACTTCATTTATGTGAGACAGCTTTTATTTTTACTCTCCCTTCCCCTTTCTTCCAATGTATCCCTCTTTCTCACTCTTTCATTCCTCTTTTGATATCATCCCATAATAGATTCACACCCAAGCCCTCTATGTAGTCACCTTCTTACTGCCTGAATGATGATAAGGTTCTTAGGGGTTCTATCGTCCCATATAAGAATGTCAACATTTTAATCTTATTCAATCCTTTATGATTTCTGGTTCATATTTATCTTTTTATGCTTCTCTGTGGATTAAAATTTCATTTTTTTTCATCAAATGACTTCTATTTCATTGAATAGCCATTTCTCCCTTGTAGGATTATACTAAAATTTGCTTGGGTATGTTATTTTTTATTCTAATCCTAGCTTCTATGTCTTTTGGAATATCATATTTTAAGCCCTTTGGTCTTTTTTTTTTATTTTAAATAAATACTTTATTAACTTCTGTTTTACATCATTCATTTCCGCCAGATTTTGAGTTACAATCATTTTCCCCCCATTATTCCCCTACCCAACCTCCCAGAATAGCAGTTCCACAAGATATCGCTTCCTCCAATCTGCTCTCTCCCATACCTTCTCCCATACCCCCATCGACTTTTCCATTAGAGTAAGATGAATCTTTGTGTCCCAATGCCTACACATCTTATCTCCCAATTATAGGCAAAAGAGTATTAATAATAGTATTTATATATATATTTGAAACATTTAATGTTACGACCTCGAATTTCAGATCCATTTCCTTCCTCCCTTGTCACCCATTCCTTCTTGGGAGATAAGTAATTCAGTATATGTTGTACATGTCTAGCTATGCAAAACATTATCATAGTAGATATATTGTACAAGGCTGATTATAATTCCCTCCCACTCATCCCACCCCCCACCTGGTCCATTCCCTACATGATCCTGTCCCTCTTCTATGGTGGGTACTTCCAACCTCCCCTCCCCCCAAGGATGCCCTCCCATCCATCATCCCTCCTCTCATCCCCCTTCCCCCTATCCTGCTGCAGGTTGAGATATCCCATTTAGTATGTATATCATTCTCTCCCTGAACCAAATTCAATGTGAATGTGGTTTTGTCTTTTTAGCCTTCCTTATTCTCCCCCTCCCTTGCATCCACTTCCCCTTGCTTCTTCTACATGGGATAGTTTACCCTACCCTGTCTCTCCCCATCTCCTCTTGCCACTTTCCTCTCTCACCTCATAATTTCATCCCTTGAGTATTCTCCCTTCCCAACAAATTCAACCTATGCCCTCTATCCATATATGACTGTAACCATATACACACACATTCACATATGTATTCATATGACCACACCCCCTTCTTCCATTATTTTCATAGTGAGAAAGATATCATCAGTCACAGATATTGCTTTTCCATATAGGAATGTAAATAGTTTAACTTTGATAAGTTCCTTTTGATTTATTTTCCCTGATTACCTTCTCAGGCATCTCTTACTTCTTGCATCTGGATGTCAAATTTTCTATTCAACTCTGGTTTTTTCCTCAAGAATGCTTGAAAGTCCTCTATTCCACTGAATGACCATATTTCCCCTGAAACAAAATACTCAGTTTTGCTGGGTAGGTGACCCTTGGGTTCATTCCCAGTTCTTTTGCCCTCTGGAATATCATATTCCATGCCCTTCGATCCCTCAGTGTAGAAGCTGCCAGGTCCTGGGCTATTCTGATTGTGTTTCCACAATATTGAAATTGTTTCTTCCTGGCTGCTTGTAGTATTTTCTCCTTGATCTGGAGATTCTGGAACCTGGCTGTAATATTCCTGGGAGTTTTCTTTTTGGGATCTTTTTCAGGAGGTGATCTGTGGATTCTTTCAACCTCTATTTTGCCCTCTGGGTCTAAAACATCAGGGCAATTTTCCTTGAGAATTTCTTGGAGGGTGATTTCTAGGTTCTTTCTTTGATCATGGCTTTCAGGTAGTCCAATAATTTTAAAATTGTCTCTCCTGGATCTATTTTCCAGGTCAGTGGTTTTTCCCATGAGATATTTCACATTGCCTCTAATCTTTCGTTTGTTTGGATCTGCTTAACAGCATCTTGATTTCTCATAAAGTCATTAGCTTCCATTTGCTCCAGTCTAACTCTGAAGGAATGAATCTCCTCAGTGAACTTTTGAGATTCTTTTCCCATCTGGCAAATTCGACTTTTTAAGGCATTCTTCTCCTCATTGCCCTTTTGGGCCTCCTTTGCCATTTGAACTAGTCTATTTTTTAAGGTGTTGTTTTCCTCAGTGAGGCTGTTGACCCTCATTTCATACTTTTCCTGCATCCTTCTCATTTCTCTTTCTAATTTTTCCTCCACTTCTCTTATTTGATTTTTAAAGTTCTTCTTAAGGTCCTCTATGGCCTGCAACCCGCTCATGTTTTCCCTGGGGCTTTTGGAGCAGGACTTCTGACCTCACAGTCCTTTTCCCGCTCTATGCCCCCAAAATAGGAGTCTAGGGTTGCATTTTTCTGTTTCCTTTGCCTTGGCATGTTGCCACTTAATTGCTTGACTTTTGGGCTTGTTTCCACACTATGGCTTTAAGGCCAGCTAGAGGAATTTTCGTCCCGAACGTGTGGGGGGGGCAACTTCCCTTTCTGGCAAGCTGTAAACCCACCCACAACTTCCACCCTAGATCACAATCCAGATCCAGGGAGGTTAAAGCAAGAGCGATTACCCCCCAAGACTGATCGCTGGATCTCCCCACGGTTTGTAGGCTGGGAGCCGGAAATGCCTCTGAAAACTACAAAATGGCGTGTCTCCTCAGCGGCTTCTAGCCCCCAGGGGAGGGAGCTGACGCATTCCCCAAATGCAGGTCCCAAAGTCCATAGGACACTAACCTCTTACTTTGTCCTAGGCAAGTCTATGTTGATAATTCTGGAGTCGCCACAGCTCCTGGTGTTCTGGGGTTCCTCCAGCTGGCTGCTGGCCCTGCCGCCCTGGGGCTAAAACCTCGGCTCATGCGGACCTGGGCTCAGCTCGGCTCGGCTCCTGCGCTCTGCGCGCTGCACGCTGCCAAGTCCCAGACCACTACGCTGGTCCTTCCTGCAGGGCTGCTGGGCTG
Organism: Gymnobelideus leadbeateri; assembly: GCA_011680675.1. NCBI lineage: Eukaryota > Metazoa > Chordata > Mammalia > Diprotodontia > Petauridae > Gymnobelideus > Gymnobelideus leadbeateri. The sequence goes on along the minus strand of WOXC01004581.1, from coordinate 86,274 downwards.
TCCTCAGCGGGAGTTTAGCTTCTCTGTGTCGTTCTGTGGGTGCTGGGGCTCCAGAAGTTTTTCAGAGTCCTTTTTTACATAGTTTGTGGAGAATCTGGGGGCAGAGAGGCTTGGACGAGCTGTTTCTACTCCGCCATCTTGGCTCCGCCCTAGCCCTTTGGTCTTTGATAGTGGTAACTGCTAAATCTTTTGTGATCCTGACTGTAGCTCCATGTTATATGAATAATTTGCTTGTGTTTTCCCGGTTGCTTTCAATATTTTTTCCTTGACCTGGGAGCTTTGGAATTTGCTTAGAATATTCCTGGGAGTTTTCATTTTGGGATTTCTTTTAGGAGATAATTGGTCCATACTTTTAATTTCCACTTTTGACTTGGGTCCTAACATATATGGGAAATTTTTCTTCATAGTTTTTTGAAATATGATGTCTAGGTTCTTTTTTTTTTTTGTCATGGCTTTAAGATAGTCAAACAATTCTTAAGTTGTCTCTCCTCAATTAATTTTCCATGTCATTTGTTTTTCCTATAAGCTATTTTATAGTTTCTTCTATTTTTTTAATTGTAGCTTTTCAGCATTGGTTTATTGTTTCTTTATGTCTTATGGGGTCATTACTTTCCACTCAACCAATTCTGATTTTTAAGGAGTTACTTTCTTAAATAATTTTTGTGCCTCTTTCTGTCAATTCTCTTTTCATAATTTCCTTGCATTGCACTCATTTCTTTCCCCAATTTTTCTCTGCCACTCATTTTATTTTTTAAATGTTTTTACTTTTTTTTAATCTTTCTTTAGGTCTTCTAGTAATTATTATTGGACTTGTGTCCAATATATATTTTTCTTTAAGTATTCGCTTATAGATATTTTCAAGTCATCATCTTCTGAGTTTGTTTCTTGAGCTTTCCTGTAACCACAGTCGCTTTTTATAGTTAGGGTCTTTTTTGTTCTTTGCTCATTTTTTCCAGCTTGTTTATTGACTTTGGATTTTCTGCTCACATATTGGTATGGGGGATGTCTGGCTTGATCGTCTGACTTTTATGCCCAGTTCCTTGCTTAGCTAGATCTTGAGAATGTAAGTTTTTGGTGCTTCCAATGTAGTGTGGTCTGTGGAAGAATTCCGTTCCTTGTTCTTCTGGTATATGCTTTGATCTTTATCAAATAAGGCCTCTATTCCCAACTGCAAACATTATTCTTCACTGTGGAACTGTGGGGTGATTGGTGACAGAGTTGCCAAATAGTTCCCGATTTTGCTCTCAGTGTTAGCACAAGGGTCCCTCTGGAATCCTTTTCTGACCAAGTATTCAGTCCATTTCTGTGTGCTGGGTGCTTCTTATGTGACCATTATTGCTGCTGTTGCTGCCACCTCCATGGCCCACAGCCAGCGCCATTTCCCCAGTGCTGTATTCTGAGCCAGCCCAGACCACAATATCTTTAGAATCCTCTTTTTATACCCCTAAGTCTTTTTGGGTTGGAAAAATGTCTCACTGGGACATTTTGTTGGTTATTCCACTCAGAATTCAGTTTGAACACCTTTTAAAGTTTAGAGGGGAGAATTGGAGAAGCTAATAAAAATGCTCACATCACTCTGTCATCTGTCCCCTTTTCTTTAAACTAGTTTTGCTTTCCCTTGCTTCTTTCTACTTTACAACGTAATACTACTTATCATTATCAGTCCTCCTTCTTATTAGTTAATAGACAGCACAAATGACATGCACACTAACTCGTCCAATTTCATCCAGAAATCAAAGCAATGGAAACAAATTGTCACAACCAGGATATGTGTGTGTGTGTGTGTGTGTGTGTGTGTGTGTGTGTGTGTGTGTGTGTGTATAACCTAGGAAGTGTTGGGAGTCAGCAAATATCTTACTTATTTTCCAGAGAGAAAAAGGTGGCTACTAAAAGCAACAGCATATTCTAATATATATTAATCTATAAAATATCACAAAGAAGGAGTACAAATGACCAAGAAAGCTCTTAGTAACATTTTTTTTATTATTAATAAGTTCTGAAATCTCCCTCTCCCCCAATCCTTTGTTGTCTTCCTCTCCTTTAGACACTTCATTTATCAGTCCCTACTCACAAAAGTATTGCCTCTAGTTTATATTTCTTCAGTATACAGTGTCCCAAAGTCTTCCTTAAATTTCCAGTTTAATTACCTAACAATAATCTTAAGCTTAATAGCAGTTTAGAAAAGCAGTTGCTTAAACCTGTTTCAATCTGGCTGCTTTTCCTATCTTTTTTCTATGTAATGCTGTTTCTATCTCCAGTCTATATGCACTTTGAGGGGGTGATGTAAGGGTCAAATTTGGTGTTGCTGTTATCCTTGATAAGGAAAATAGTTTGTTAATAAGAATTTTGAAAATCTTTTCTTATTTTCTTCTGTTTGCATAATTCTTTCAATACTCAACCTTGTGTAATGTGTATACTCTGACCCTCTTTTCCAGAACCAGGCAGGTTACATCCCCTTCTTTTGAAAGCTTTTTAAAGAGAACATTGAGAGAATATGGGTAATTTCATCCATGATGCCCTTGATTCAAGCCTCCACTAGCTGTATTGCCCTGTTGCTGGGAACCAGTGACTCGACTAATTAACATCACTTCTTTTTAACAAATGTATATTAACTTCCAAGGTATAACAAAAACAAAGTACAGATATTTTCCCAAATGAAGAGTCAGACATGACTGAAACTAAAAAACAATAATAAAAATGCCTTCAATATGCAAAAATGCATACTTTCCCATAGACTACTTCAATATCTGGAGAGTAGATTGGAAATTTCATTTAGTTCCTACATATTGGTCCCACCAAATTTATCACTTTTTATTTTTTGGGCATCCCTATTGCACTGGTTCTGGAAGAGTGGGGTGAAGTCCCTTTTTGGTTACTCTTTGAACTCACTGAATCATGTGACTCCATTCCTTTTACCTATAATAGAAAAAAACAAAAAAGAGACAAGGTTTGTTTCTTGGGACCACACAGCCTCACGGGGAGAAGGCCCTAAGGCTTCTGTTATAATGTGGTGTCTCACTAGATTCAGTAATTGAAGGAGTTTCATTAAAAGAGCCCAAAAGGAAGTCACTCAACCTAACAGCCCTTTTTGAATAAATTTAAAGCAAATCAAAGCAGCACCTCCCCCTACACACACACACACACACACACACACACACACACACACACACACACACATTGGCCACAGAACCTTTGGTGGTTCTATGTTTATCAGAACCATTTATAGAATGTTTACACACTTCAAAATCTCTCCAAGGCACTAGCATTCTTTGCATAGAGATATTGCATCAACTAAGCAAGCTGCTGGGGTTTATGCATATTCCATACTCCACCTCCCCCATTACACTTGAATGTCCTTATAATGATTTTGTTTAGTTGGCTATCTTGTTACCCTTTTTAAACAGGTTTTACTCTCCCATGTGTTTTTTTTTTCTTCTTTGTGAGGTGATATTGCTTATAGTCATCAATCATCCATCTTCATATAATTTTATGGATGAGTTTATATTCTAACATGGTATTAATTAACTCTTTCCCTCTGGCAAGTAAGTTAGATGTCTGCTGATTCAGGAACTTTCTGGGTTCTTTTGGTCTCCTTGTTGTGACAATTTATTTTCATCCCTTTAACTTTAAAATTGGATGAGTTGGTATCCATGTATTTATCTATTTCCCATTTTTATTATTTATCTTGTTTAAATTATTTAGTATTCATTGTTTTTAATGCATTGTTAGTAGAGTTGTGAACTGATCCAACCATTCTGGAGAGCAATTTGGAATTATGCCCAAAGAGCTATAAAATGGTGCATATCCTTTGGTTCAGAAATACCACTGCTAGTTCTATATTCCAAAGACATCGAAAAAAGGGAAAAGGAGCTATTTGTGCAAAAATATTTATAGCAGCTCTTTGTGTGGTGGCTAAGAATTGGAAATTAAGGGGGTGCCCATCAATTGGGGAATGGCTGAACAAGTTGTGGTATATGATTGCAATGGAATGCAATAAGAAATGGCAAGCAGGATGATTTCAGAAAAACCTGGAAATATTTACATGAACTGATGCATAGTGAAGTGAGCAGAACCAGGAGAACATTGTATACAGTAACAGCAATATTTTCAGTAAAAAACTATGAATGACTTGGCTATTCTCAGCAATATAATGATCCAAGACAATCCAAAAGGACTAATGATGAAGCATACTATCTGCCTGCAGAGAAAGAACTGATATTGTTTGAATACAGACTGAAGCATGCTATTTTTCACTTTCTTTCAGTTTTTTCTTTTGAGTCTTCTCATATAAAATTACTAATATGGAAATTTTTTTACATGATTGCACATGTATAACTTATACATCCACATATACATATGTACACACATACATATCTTACGTGTATATATGTATATATAATATCTTTCTAAATAGATAGATAGATAGATAGATAGATATAGATATGATTCCTTACCATCTCAGGGAGGGGAGAGCAGAAGGAAGGAGGGATAGAATTTGGAACTCAAAATTTTAAATAAACATGTTAAAAGAATAAAAACAAATGAAATGTTTTTATTGTTGCATTATTGTTTTAATTGCCTGCCACATCCTTTTCTCATTGTTATTCTTTATTGGGCTTTTTTGAGATAATTTTTGTCTTAACCCTTATTAGTTGATAATATGATTCAGACAGCCAACTCAGGGATAACTTTTCTCATCATATTAAAATACAACCAGTTTTATTCTTTACAGTGTTATTTGGTGCTTGTCACATCCATCATCTAGTTTTTATTTTAAGAAAATGTTCATGATAAAGAGATGGGAGATTTCTATTTAATCAAATTTATAAAACAAATTCTGACATTAGGCTGGTATGTGTATGCATGTATGTATATGTATATACATATAGGTATGCCTGTGTAGGTATATGTATATGTATATACACATACATAGATACAGACAAGTATATGAGCAGGCATGTATGTGTGCATTGTATATACACATATATTTCTGCATCTGAGACTATCAGCTTTCTCTCAGGAGTGGGGTAGCATGCTTTATCATTGATCTCCTGGAGGATTTGTGATTGGTCATTTGTCGTTCGGTTCTTTGGGCTTTCAAAGTTGTTTCTCTTGCTGATGTGAGTTATATATGACCATTTAAAAACGATATTTTATTTTACACGTAGCATGAATGACAATGTTAAGTACATCTCATCAGCTGGTACTTTCTAGAGCACCACAGTCTTCTACTATGACAATGACCATGACTCTGCAGTGTCAGAATCTAATGAGAGCTTAATCCCTGGTTTGAGGCTGGGAGAGAAAACCACAATTGAAAAAAGATGACACCTTAAGATTTAGATTTATGTAAAATACACATCGGGCTTATGGTTTTCCTGGGCATTGGGAGCGCAATTGGTGTAAGTTCCAGGCATAGCAGTGGTAGCCTCCTTTGATGTTTGTCATTCATAAAGCTCAGTATTCAGGTAAAACTGAAATGCCTGACTGAAAATCTCTTAATGCCCAGAATACCTCCATGTGGACTACGAAGAAAGGTAATAGCTATGCAGTGAATTCCATCAAAGTAACAAACTAATCTGGGCCATCCAGTTCCAAATCTTTTTCCTGAATAGCAGAAGTTCTGGGTCAACAGTTCTTGTCTACATTTAAAATATTTTAACTGTTTGCTCTTTTCCCTCCCCTTTAACCTAAATCTGGGTAATTGTTCAAACTCTTCACTTCATTTAACTCATGCCATTTTGTAGTCCTGACCTCGAAAGAGCTTTTGGCATTTCATGAAAAAGCACTTCTACATGAAAAGCAATTTGTTTTAACCTAGATTATCCAGAATCGATGGAATATGTTTATTTAATTCATCAGTCAGTTACTAGTCCTTTTGATTCCTTTTGCCTGTGCAGCTGAATCCAGGCTCGAGGGTAGGAATAGCAGTTATCTGCTGAAGTGAGGGAATAGAGAAAGCCACTGTAAGTAAGTGCAACCACAAAGTGAGTTATCCAGCTTGACTCTCTAGAGTTCATGGGATAATAATGCAAGCGTTCTCTTTTCTCTAGCAAAATTGATCTCTTTATCCCATCTGGATTTGTTTTGAAGACCCTGATATATTTCTATGCAATAGCATTTGACCCATTCCTGATCTAGACTATTTATAATATTAAATTTAATTCAACCAACATTTAAATACTTAAATATAACGTATTATGCCACCAGCTGGAGGATATGAAGTCGAAAAATAATGTAATCTCTGTTCTTAAGGTGCTTATATTCTAATGTGTGTTGGGTGTGTGTGTGTGTGTGTGTGTGTGTGTATGTGTGTGTGTGTGTTGATTAACTGCATACAGATATACAAAAGCATGATACAAGGTAGGATGTGGTAAAGAAAAAAGAAGAGTATAGACCAAATGCTGTAAGGGAATTAAATACCTGGAGAGGCACTCTACCTGCTAAAGGTCTTCAGATGAAATTGCCCATAAATGTTGTAGGCTCAATTTACTCATCAGGTGAAGATTTAATTAAATGACTTTTGAGATCCCTTAGAACTCTAAGCCACTATTTTGTGCGACCAAGGGAGGTGTGATCTAGAGGAAGCACTATTGCATTTGAAATCAGAAGATCTAGGTTTAAATTCTGACTCTATCACTTCTTAGCTGTGAGACCTTGGTCAAGTGTCCCTAAGCCATAGCTTCCCCCTCTATAAAACTGAGGATTGTTGTGAGGATCAAATGAGAGAACAAATATCTAAGTATTTTGCAAAGCACAAAAGATTACCTAAGTAGAGGGGGGGAGCCAAGATGGTGGTGTAGAAACAGCACTTCCAAGGTTCTCTGCCCCACACAACTTCCAAACAATGTAAAACGGGACTCTGAACAACTTCTGGAGCCCCAGCACCCACAGAACTACACAGAGAAGCTAACCCCCCGCTGAGGAGAACCCAGCAGCCCTGCAGGGAGCAGTGAGAGTAGCGCTCTGAGAGCAGGCACCACAGTGTGCTGGGAACCAACAGCGCAGGTTTATGGGAGCTGAGCCCAGGCCCACGTGAGCCACGGTTTTAGCCCTAGGGCAGCTGGGCCAGCAGCCAGCTGGAGGGACCCCAGAACATCAGCAGCTGTGGCGATTCCAGAATTATCAGCACAGACATGCCTAGGACAAAGTGAGAGGTTAGTGCCCTATGGACTTTGGGACCAGTATTTGGGGAACACGTTGGCTTCCTCCCCTGGGGGTGAAAAGCTGCTGAAGAAACACAGCACAGAAGTCATTTTGCAGTGTCATTGGCGGCTCTAGCTCCTGGTCTGTGAACTGTGGGGAGATCCAGCAATAAGTCTGGGGGTTAATCGCTCTTGCTTTAAACTGCCTGGATCTGGATTGTGGTCTGTGGGGGGAGTTTGGGGTGGGTATCCAATTTGCCAGAGTGGGTGGAGGCTTTACAGAGGCCACCCAACCTGCAGAATTTGTGAAGACCCCATGTTTGGGTGGAAGCTCTCCTGTCTGGTGGCAGAGTCCTACTGTGGCAACAAGCCTCAAAATCAAGTAATTAAGTGGCAACATGCCTAGGCAAAAGAAACAAAATAAACAGAAAAATTCAACATTGGACTCCTACTTTAGGGGCAAAGAGGATCGAAGCATGGAGGAAGACTGTGAGGTCAGAACTCCTGCATCAAAAGCCCCAAATGAAAATACAAGCTGGCTACAGGCCATAGAGGACCTTAAGAAGCAGATAAGAGAACTGGGGAGAAAATTGGGAAGAGAAATGATAAAGATGCAAGAAAAGTATGATATGACAGTCAACAGCCTGACTGAGGAAAATAACACCTTAAAAATAGACTAACTCAAATGGCAAAAGAGGCTCAGAAAGGCAATGAGGAGAAGAAAGCCTTAAAAAGCCGAATTTGGAGTAGGGGGGGCGGGGCCAAGATGGCGGAGTAGAAACAGCTCATCCAAGCCACTCTGCCCCCAGATTCCCCCCAAACTATGTAAAAGGGGACTCTGAACAACTTCTGGAGCCCCAACACCCACAGAACAACACAGAGAAGCTAACCTCCCGCTGAGGACAGCCCAGCAGCCCTGCAGGAAGGACCAGCGCAGTGTTCTGGGACCTGGCAGCATGCAGTGTGCAGAGCACAGGAGTGGAGCCGAGCCCAGGTCCACATGAGCCGAGGTTTTAGCCCCAGGGCAGCAGGGCCAGCAGCCAGCTGGAGGAACCCCAGAACACCAGGAGCTGTGGCGACTCCAGAATTATCAACATAGACTTGCCTAGGACAAAGTAAGAGGTTGGTGTCCTATGGACTTTGGGACTGGTATTTAGGGAATGCGTCGGCTCCCTCCCCTGGGGGCTAGAAGCCACTGAGGACAAATGCCATTTTGTAGTTTTCAGAGGCAGCTCCCGCTCCCAGCCTGCAAATTTGTAGGGAGATCCAGAGATCAGTCTTGGGGGGTAATCGCTCTTGCTTTAACCTCCCTGGATCTGGACTGTGATCTAGGGTGGAAGTTGTGGGTGGGTTTACAGCTTGCCAGAAACGGAAGTTGCCCCCCACACGTTTGGGACGAAAATTCCTCTCTCTGGCCTTAAAGCCATAGTGTGGCAACAAGCCCAAAAGTCAAGTAATTAAGCAGCAACATGTCAAGGCAAAGGAAACAGAAAAATGCAACCCTAGACTCCTATTTTGGGGGTATAGAGTGGGAAAAGGACTGTGAGGTCAGAAGTCCTGCTCCAAAAGCCCCAGGGGAAAACATGAGCGGGTTGCAGGCCATAGAGGACCTTAAGAAGGACTTTAAAAATCAAATAAGAGAGTGGAGGAAAAATTGGAAAGAGAAATGAGAAGGATGCAGGAAAAGTATGAAATGAGGGTCAACAGCCTGACTGAGGAAAACAACACCTTAAAAAATAGGCTAACTCAAATGGCAAAGGAGGCCCAAAAGGGCAATGAGGAGAAGAATGCTTTAAAAAGTCGAATTTGCCAGATGGAAAAAGAATCTCAAAAGTTCACTGAGGAGATTCATTCCTTCAGAGTTAGACTGGAGCAAATAGAAGCTAATGACTTTATGAGAAATCAAGATGCTGTTAAGCAGATCCAAACAAATGAAAGATTAGAAGGCAATGTGAAATATCTCATGGGAAAAACCACTGACCTGGAAAATAGATCCAGGAGAGACAATTTAAAAATTATTGGACTACCTGAAAGCCATGATCAAGGAAAGAACCTAGAAATCACCCTTCAAGAAATTCTCAAGGAAAATTGCCCTGATGTTTTAGATCCAGAGGGCAAAATAGAGGTTGAAAGAATCCACTGATCACCTCCTGAAAAAGATCCCAAAAAGAAAACTCCCAGGAATATTATAGCCAGGTTCCAGAATCCCCAGATCAAGGAGAAAATACTACAAGCAGCCAGGAAGAAATAATTTCAATATTGTGGAAACACTATCAGAATAGCCCAGGACCTGGCAGCTTCTACACTGAGGGATCGAAGGGCATGGAATATGATATTCCAGAGGGCAAAAGATCTGGGATTGAAGCCAAGGGTCACCTACCCAGCAAAACTGAGTATCTTGTTTCAGGGGAAAATATGGTCATTCAGTGGAATAGAGGACTTTCAAGCATTCTTGAGGAAAAAACCAGAACTGAATAGAAAATTTGACATCCAGACACAAGAAGGAAGAGATGCCTGAGAAGGTAATCAGGGAAAAGAAATCAAAAGGAACTTATCAAAGTTGAACTATTTACATTCCTATATGGAAAAGCAATAACTGTGACTGATGATATCTTTCTCACTATGAAAATAATGGAAGAAGGGGTTGTGGTCATATGAATACATATGTGAATGTGTGTGTATATGGTTACAGTTATATATGGATAGAGGGCATAGGTTGAATTTGTTGGGAAGGGAGAATACTCAAGGGATGAAATTATGAGGTGAGAGAGGAAAGTGGCAAGAGGAGATGGGGAGAGACAGGGTAGTGTAAACTATCCCATGCAGAAGAAGCAAGGGGAAGTGGTTGCAAAGGAGGGGGAGAATAAGGAAGGCTGAAAAGGCAAAACCACATTCACATTGAATTTGGTTCAGGGAGAAAATGACATAAATACTAAATGGGATATCTCAACCTGTAGCAGGATAGGGGGAAGGGGGATGGGAGGAGGGATGATGGATGGGAGGGCATCCTTGGGGTGAGGGGAGGTTGGAAGTACCCACTATAAAAGAGGGACAGGATCATGTAGGGAATGGACCAGGTGGGGGGTGGGATGAGTGGGAGGGAATTATAAGCAGCCTTGTACAATATATCTACTATGGTAATGTTTTGCATAGCTAGACATGTACAACATATACTGAATTACTTATCTCCCAAGAGGGAATGGGCAACAAGGGAGGAAGGAAATGGATCTGTAATTTGAGGTCATAACATTAAATGTTTCAAATATATATAAATACTATTATTAATACTCTTTTGCTTGTAATAGGGAGATAAGATATGCAGGCATTGGGATGCAAAGACTCACCTTCCTCTAATGGAAAAGTCGATGGGGGTATGGGAGAAGGTATGGGAGAGAGCAGATTGGAGGAAGCGATATCTTGTGGGAATACTATTCTGGGAGGTTGGGTAGGGGAATAATGGGGGGAAAATGATTGTAACTCAAAATCTGGCGGAAATGAATGATGTAAAACAGAAGTTAATAAAGCATTTGTTTAAAAAAAAAAGCCGAATTTGCCAGATGGAAAAAGAATCTCAAAAGCTCACTGAGGAGATTCATTCCTTCAGAGTTAGACTGGAGCAAATGGAAGCTAGTGACTTTATGGGAAATCAAGATGCTGTTAAACAGATCCAAACAAATGAAAAAATAGAAGGCAATGTGAAATATCTCATGGGAAAAACCACTGACCTGGAAAGTAGATCCAGGAGAGATAACTTAAAAATTATTGGACTACCTGAAAGCCATGATCAAAGAAAGAACCTAGAAATCATCCTTAAAGAAATTCTCAAGGAAAATTGCCCTGATGTTTTAGACCCAGAGGGGGAAATAGAGGTTGAACGAATCCACAGATCACCTCCTGAAAAAGATCCCCAAAAGAAAACTCCCAGGACTATTATAGCCAGGTTCCAGAACTCCCAGATCAAGGAGAAAATACTACAAGCAGCCAGGAAGAAACAATTTCAATACTGTGGAAACAATCAGAATAGCCCAGGACCTGGCAGCTTCTACACTGAGGGATTGAAGGGCAGAGAATATGATATTCCAGAGGGCAAAAGATCTGGGATTGAAGCCAAGGGTCACCTACCCAGCAAAACTGAGTATCTTGTTTCAGGGGAAAATATGGTCATTCAGTGGCATAGAGGACTTTCAAGCATTCTTGAGGAAAAAACCAGAGTTGAATAGAAAATTTGACATTCAGACAAAAGAAGCAAGAGATGCTTGAGAAGGTAATCAAGGAAAAGAAATCAAAAGAAACTTATCAAAGTTGAACTATTTACATTCCTACATGGAAAAACAATAACTGTTTTTGATGAAACCTTTCTCATTATGAAAATAATTGAAGAAGGGTACATGGCATATGTTCACAGGTATACATGGATAGAGGGCACAGGTTGAATTTGATGGGAAGGGATGATTCTTAAGGGGTGAAGTTAAGAGGTGAAAGAGGAAAGTGGCAAGAGGAGATGGGGAGAGACAGGGTAGGGTAAAATATCTCATGTAGAAGAGGCAAGGGGAAGTAGTTGCAGGGGAGGGGAAGAACAGGAAGGCAAAAAGGCAAAAGCATATTCTCATTGAAGTTGGCTCAAGGAGAGAATCACATACGTACTAAATGGAATATCTTACCCTCACTCTCCTGAGTAAGGGAAAGGGGGATGAGAGGGGGGATGATGGAGGGGAGGGCATTCTGGGGGGAGGGGAGGTTGGAAGTACCCACTATCAAAGAGGTACAGGATCAAAGTAGGGAATGGACCAGGTGGGAGGTGAGATGGGTGGGAGGGAAATATAAGCAGTCTTTTACAATATATCTACTATGGTAATATTTTGCATAGCTATACATGTACAACATATACTGAATTGCTTATCTTCTCAGAGGGAATGGGTGACAAGGGAGGAAGGGAATGGATCTGAAAATTGAAGTTTTAAAATTAAATGTTACATAAGATGTCCAGGCATTGGGGCTCAGAGATTCACCTTGCCCTAATGGCAAAGTCGAAGGGGGTATGGGAGAAGATATGGGAGAGAGCAGATTGGATGAGGGGATATCTAGTGGGACTGCTATTCTGGGGTTGGGGTAGGGAAAAATGGGGGAAAATTGTAACTCAAAATCTGGAGGAAATGAATGATGTAAACCAGAAGTTAATAAAGCATTTGTTTAATAAAAAAAGATTACCTAAGTATCAATTATTATATGGGAGATGGGAATTCCATCCTCCATGTCACTGTAGTATGTAGCAGTCCTTTTCATCAGAAAAAAATCCCCCTTCTTAGTACAGCACACACACCCAAATTGGCAAAGGTTGGAGGCCATAAACATCTTATGCACCTTTTCTAAATTGTAACATGGTTAATGCATCATAAGTTGATTCTTCAGTTTTGCTGTGGCAAGGTGGCATGTAGGTATTTGGTTCTTTGTTCTAGTTTCTCTTAGTTTTTTCTTATCCTTCTGATGTGGTCTACAATTGTTTCTCTTTTCCTTCTTGCCAGCCTTCATGAAACATTCCAATATCTCTGAATAATAAGGACCTGAATAATTCCCTGAGGCTAAATTTGCCAAAGTAAGGAAGATGAGAGAAACAATAATCCAGGGACCTGTAGTAGGGCTTCTGAACACCAGTTTGGATTTTTTTAGGAAGCCCAACATCCATGCCAAAACTTGATTTTTTCAGATTATCTATCTATGTAACTAGATTCACTGGATAGTTTCTAGCTTTATTCTTTACTTCATCATATGTATCTACAATAAAGATTTCTTAATATAATAGAGCAAGAATTAGCAACATCCGACTCACAAACATAGACCAGCTAATAGTAGATTATTTTCTCTCCCTCTTCCTGCCTACCATTCTGTTCAATATTCATTCCAGATACAACTGAGTCAAACTGGACCAACCAGTACTATACTGGGCTCAACCCAATACAACTACTTCCTGCCCTCCCCCTTCTCACTCCCTTCTCCCCTTTTCACTCTCAAGGAGATTGCATGGGTTTCCTTGTTTTTCTTTGTCTTTTACCCTTCACAGCTGAGTTAATTCCACCCTTGGCACTCTCTCTCATTTAAAAAAAAATTGCTACTTTTTATTTTCTACACTACAAACATTTCCTAATACCTACCTATGCCTTAGTGGAACTATCTGTTGCCATAGATAAACAGCTAAATCTTTAAGCAAAAACCAACTCACACAAGCTACCATGACTGAGAGCATGTATAGTATTCACCATTTGTCACTTCATAAGTCTATCAAGAAGAGGGAGGTATGTTTCATTGCCTTCCCTCTGGAACCAATACAAGTCCTTGTTTTGGGAAAAGGACATGTTCATAAGTTTACCTACTTTTAGTAAATGAATGAGGAAATATTTATTAAGTGCTTACTTTTATTATTTTCTTGGTCTTGCTTTCTTCAGTATGCAACATGTCATGCATACCCAATATTTCTCTGAATTCCTCATATAATGGGGGACTAGGAATAACCCCTGTCCTTAAGAGCATCTATAGCACCCTCTGTTGATGCAATCCCTACATGCATTTCAGAGTACATTAAGGTATCATTTTTGGTCTGCTTACCCTATGAATAACAGGTTATTGTAATGAGTGTTAACAGGGGCTTCAACTAAAGTAGAGACTGTGTGAGTAGAAAGAAAAAGACAGATACAAGAGATATTATGGAGGTAGGATTGACAAGTTTCGCATTAAATCTAGGGATTATAAAGAGGGAAGAGTCAGGGATGGCTCCAAGGTTGCAAACATAAGCATCTGATGGGATGCCCTTGATAGAATAAAGGGAAATTCAGAAGAAGGTTGGGCTTTGAGACTAATGTGGTTAGTTCCATTTTGTATAGGTTAAGTTTCAAATGCTTATGGGAAACCAGGTGATGAAATAATAATAATAATAATCACAATAATAATAATAAAGATCCTTTGTCCTATGCAGCTCTTGTTTCTTCTGCAGTGATGATATTAGAGTATTGGAAAAAAGGACAGAGACTATTAAGAATTATCCAGTTTTTTGGCTGTTTATAAACAACTTATCTCTGGGTACTTTAAATGAGAGATCTTTGGGGACCAATAATAAGACATACTTTTAGAAGAATTGTGCCACATAAATATTGATATTCTCATGACAAGTAAAACCAGAAGACAAAAGGAACTTTGAGGTTTAAGTTGTAGGATAGCTTATAGGTTTTGTTTTGAGATGCCAACAAAAGAGCTGGGAGAGTGTTTCATGGTATACCCAAAGACAATAGGAATCATTATTTTATGACATATCATTGTGTCATCTTGCAGTGTTTATGATAAGCATAAAATTATGATCATGAAGATGTGCAGTTATAATTACATCTATTGCAGAGGAGAAAGAGGCAGAGAAATGTGATGAACTTGACATGATTCACCAAATCAACACATATCTTATTATTCTGACTTTAGTGGTAAGGTGGGCATAAGGACTGATGGTAAAAATCCAATACACTGCAGCTCTGAGGAATGAAATGTGCCCAAAACTTACAGATCATTCAAAAGCCTCATGACTAAACATTATTAATTATATTACTACTAATAATATAATTATAATAATTAAGGCTATTTCTTCTAGAAAAGAGTTGGAAGATACTGAATATGATAACCCCTAAACAGCATAATTCACAAAAAAGGTAAAATTAACTCTATCTTAATAGAGAGAAAACAACTGATTATGGCTGTGACCTATCAGAATCCAGCTATATGCAATCAGATTACCTAGTTAGATTAAAAAGTAAAAAATAGTAAATTAGTTTTCCCTCTATCTTATTTGATATTTGAAATGCTTTTTAAGTTCTTCCTAGAACTTTTTTTGGGCTTATAACCATTTGACATTCTTCTTTGGGGTGCAAACTACTTTTTTAACGTCACCTTTGAATACAAAACCAGATCTTCTCTTATAGCATAGTAGTTAGATTCTTTCTCCTTTGCTTATTCATTTTTATTTATTTTTTTGTTTGTTTGTTTGTTTTTAGTAGCTTATTATTGTAATCAGATTTTAATTCTGAGTTGTGGGTAGTGGTGCCCCAGGCTTTAGCACCTTCTTACTCTGAAGTTTATTTTCTGAATTCTTTTCAAGGCCTCCGGCACTCCTCTCTTTTCCTAAGCCACATTTAGGGCTCCCAGACACACTGGACTGAAAATGTCCTTTCTCCCTGCTGTCAGCACTGACTTCTGGAGAGAAAGAAGGGTCCTTCAATCTTCCCCTACTTAGCATACTGTTCCCCACAAAAGTTCCTGAGGCTGTGAGGTGAAAGTTATTGAGGTCCCAATTGCTTCAAGGCCAAGATGCCCCCAGGGCCTGTTGTTTGTTGATTCAAAGGCATTGGCTTGGAGGTATTTGCATTTCACTCAGGCCACATCTCAGCCCCACCAGGGGTCTTTCCTGAAGTACTCTCAAATTGTCCTAAGAGGACAACTTCTTTACCCCTTTATTTTTGCTAATCTACATTCATCTTGAGGTGATGTTCTGTCTGTTTGTGGAAGAAATTTGGAGAGCCTTGAATTTTCTGACCTAGTCCAATGTCTTCTCGTAATCCCTACATTTATAAAACACTAAGGAGGAGGATGGCAACAGGTAACAAGCAGCATTGCCTCCTAAAATACTGACAAGAAGTGGAAGTGAAAACGAGTCTATAGAAAACTTGCAATCAGATTCTACCGAACCACCTCATCCCAATGGCATTTATGGATAAAATTGGCAGGATGATGACAGAGATGTCAAATAGAATAGATTGATCAATGTTTCTATAATCTCTTTTCATTGTCAGTGAGTGAGGGTCATATATTTGAACCGTAACAACACAGTCCTTCAATGTGCCATATATTGAGTCACATAATTGACTCAAAGTTTCAAGGTTGGATCTGGTGATTATCTTTCCATATCCACATTTCTCTCTCTCCTCTCTCTCTTCCTCTCTCTGTCTCTGTCTCTCTCTGTCTCTCTGTCTGTCTGTCTCTGTCTCTGTCTGTCTCTCTCTGTCTCTCTGTCTCTCTCTGTCTCTGTCTCTCTCTCTGTCTCTCTGTCTCTCTGTCTCTCTCTCTCTCTGTCTCTCTGTCTCTCTCTCATTTCTATGCTCCTGATACAGACTCTTCCTCTACCATTAACCACTGCCACTCTGGGACATTGCAGGCACCTCCTCACTGGCTTCCCAAGACCTCCTGACCATTCAGAACAAATAATGTTGCTGACAGCCCTAAATATGAACTCCTATTCAACTACCTAAAATCTGGAAAGAACAGATGTGAAGAGTCAGGGGCTGCCTGACTCCCACATAGAAGCTAGTGGGAGACAGGCCAGCCTTGCCTCCTCCACCAGCTCTTGGGGTCAGTTCTAAGTAATTCTCATAGTTCACCAAAAAGAGCAAGAGCATTTCAAGAGCTCAGTAGCTTGATTTTATATCACCAATGAGTTCTTCTGGCTCAGCAGTTGATTCTTCACCTTCACTCAGCCCAAGTCACTAGGCATGGCCAGAAGTAGCTCCCTCCTCCCACCTCCCAGCTTCCAAGTGACCATTTGAAAGCAAAAGAAGAATATCTGTTCATTCTATGTATAATCCACCAAAAAAGGGAAAAAATTGACCCTACTCCAAGTTGATTCACAACTTACTAGCAATGATTTGGTTCCTTTGCTCATTTTATGCAAGGAAATACACATTGTTTGAGTATTAAAGGACAGCATCTCATGCTAGTCCCCTCCTACCTTTTCAGCCCCGGGAAAGAATCAGTCATCTTGCCCAAGGCTACAGCTTTTACATGCTTTACTCCTCCAAGAATGGAACAGTATTGGACA
This sequence comes from Gymnobelideus leadbeateri, assembly GCA_011680675.1. Lineage (NCBI taxonomy): Eukaryota > Metazoa > Chordata > Mammalia > Diprotodontia > Petauridae > Gymnobelideus > Gymnobelideus leadbeateri. The sequence goes on along the minus strand of WOXC01004581.1, from coordinate 69,285 downwards.
GCACACATATTGTAGCTGTATTTCTTGGAGACTAGCTGGGAATTTCAATTTGACCAGCAGACTTCAGGAGCTAAATATTAGCCCATGTTTCTGGTTCATGGAGTGCCTGGTAGCCCAAGTGGTGGTGTAAAGGTGACTAAGTCAAAGAACCTACAACCAGTCTTACAAATAGCACAGAGATCATATCAAGTAATCCTAGGAAGCATAACAATAAAGGACTGAAGAAGCAGGGCAAAGATGCCAAAACCATCAGTGCCTTTAGTACCAAACCCTCAAGTCCAAGGTCCTTAGGTCCAAGATTACTCAGTTGATAGGAGTTACAGCTAATACCAGACACACTGGCTACATGACTGCCTCCAGTACCCCCAAGACAGCACCAAACAACCATGCCCGAGGGTCATTACGTCTGACTCTAAGGTTGCCAGACCCACTGAATCAAAGGTATTAAGTGGCCACCAAGTCTGATCCCAGGGCCTCGAAATCCAATATGAAGCTAAAGTCACCAAGTCTGACTCTAAGGTCCCCAAACCCAGTGATTACAAGGCTTCTAAGCTCACTGACTCCAAAACTGTCAAGTATACCAACCTTAAAGCAACCAAAACAAAAGATTCTAGGGCTAAGGCTATTAATCCTAAACCTTCCAAATGTATGATTTAAGATATAAGGACTTGTTTAAACCTTAAGTCACAGTTTTTTTTTTCAGTCAGAGCATGATCACTCACTATTTTGTATAAATAAGAGAAATTATGAGTCATAAGGAGGAATAAAAGAGCATATTAGCCCAAGTTGAACTTCTGTGAAGGAGGCTTCAACCAAAAACATTGAAATAGAAATTATCTGTGCTTCTTATAATATTATGCAAAGAGCTGAAGCAATACTGTTTGTGACTACATCGACCAAGAGGCAGATAGGTGATACAGAGATTATAGTGCTGGGCCTGGAGTTATAAAGATCAGAATTCACATCAAGCCTTAAATACTTAATAGTTGTGTGACCTTAGACAAGTCTATTTGCTTCAGTTTCCTCACTGTGAAATGGGGATAAGCGTTGTTAGTATCAAATGAAATAACATTTATAAAGTGCTTTCCAAGCCTTAAAGGTCTATATAAAGGCTAGGTATTATCATTATATAATTTTATTGGTAGCTATGTGACCAATAAATATGGTACTGATGGCAGCTAGGTGGAACAGTGGATAGAATTCCAGACTCGGAGTCAGGAAGACATCTTCCTGAGTTCAAATCTGGCCTCAGACGCTTACTAGTTGTGCCACCCAGGGCAAGTCACTTAATCCTGTTTGCCTCAGTTTCCGATCTGGAAAATGAGTTGGAGAAGGACATGGCAAACCACTCCAGTATCTCTGCTAAGAGGACCCCATAAGGAGTCAGACATGACTCAACTACAACAACAAAATGTCACCATCCACAGTGGTGCAAGTTGGTTGATAATGAAGATACTTGTGGGAATGGTTTAAAATGGACTCACTTATTCTGACCTTGATCAACGAGGATTGGAACAGTTATATTGTGGACGGAGTTGAAGTTTGGTAAATGGCCAATAGCCACATTTCCTTGGATTTAACATAGTACAGTTTACTCTTAGAACATCTGTTTGATGTCCTGGATAGTTGCCCTTAAGCCCTTCTATCCTTTATGCGGTTCCTTCCAGACCACAAAATGAAGGAAGAAGACTGGAGGAGTTGACACAAGGAAGGAGAAGGAGGAGGCCTCTCCTGTAGAGGAGAATTTATTCAACAGTTGTCAAGGTCCAGGAGCTGTACTAAAGGTTATTCATCATTTCAAAATTATTTATCATTTTAATAAAGAACAGTCAACTAAGATGAAATGACTTATTCCAAGTCACTTATTCTCATAGTTATTCGCACATTGTCTCCCCCATTAGACTGTGAACTCCTTGAGAGTTGGGTTTGTTTTTTGCCTTTCTTGGTATTCCCAAAGTTTGGCACAGTGCTAGGAATATAGTTTAATAAATGCTAGTTAAGTTACTGACTGATTGATCTAAGCCATTGGTGGTTGGTGGATACAGGAATACAAGAAATTTATTCAATTTTTCTAAATCTTTTATTGTTACTTATAATTTAAATGAGAGAAGGAAGAAAAAAAAGATTCATGCTTTAACTATGAAAATTAATAATAACAATAGCTAACACAAAGTCCTTTTTATGCATGGTAATAACAGCAAAAATAACCAGCATTTTTTGTAGGGCTTTAAAGTTTGCAGAATACTTTGCATATATTATCTCACTTGATTTTCACAAAGTTTTTTCATTTAGTATATTTTGTTTTTCCCCCCAATTACATGTTAAAACATTTTTTTTAATATTTGGGTTTTTTTTCTTAAAGTTTTGAGTTCTAAATTCTATCCCTTTCTCTCTTCCAGTCTCCTTTCCTCCTTCCCTGAGACAGTAAGCAGTAAAATATAGGTTATACATGTGCAATAATGTAAAAACATTTCCATATTAGTCATTTTGCATAAAAAGACTTAAAAGAAGAAAATGAAAGCAAATAAGAAAGATAGGGGAAAATAGCACGCTTCAGTCTGTATTAAAACAATATTAGTTCTTACTCAGGAGGTGGATGGTATGTTTCATCATTAGTTCTTTAGGATTGTCTTGGATCTTTCACAACAATCCTGTTATTATGATCCCCATTTACAGATTAGGAAAGTGAGGCAGTCAGAAGTTTGGTGACTTGACCAGGTCAAGTCTTGATTCCTCTTTATTTTTACATGGTCACTACAGCATATGGTGTGTGAAATCACTTAATAAATGGTTTCCGCTGGTGAACAATGAAAGTTTCTAGTATATTTTTACAAATGAGGAAAAAAGAGAGGTTAAGTGAGTTAGCCAAAGTCACATAGGTGAAACAAAGTAGAGGCAGGATGAAGCCAGGACCCGGGACTCCAGAACTAGTGCTTTATCCAATGTACCGTGATGCTTTCCAGATTATTCAGTGAAAATCATGGCATTGTAGAACAATCAACTTTGGGACTCTAGAGATACATGCTGAAACCAACAGCTCCTAAAAAGAGAAAGGTAAAAAAAAAATTGAAGGATGGAGAACACCTACTTGTAAGCATTAAGTGTTGTTCAGTCACTTTCAGTCATGTCTGACTCTTCATGACCCCATTTGGGGTTTGGCAGAGATAATGGAGCGGTTTGCCATTTCCTTCTCCAGTACATTTTCCAGATGGGGAAACTGAGGTAAAGAGGATTAAGTGACTTGTCCAGGGTCTCACAGCTAGTGTCTGAGGCTAGATTTGAATTCAGGAAGATGAATCTTCCTACCTCCATGCCCAGTACTTTATCCACTGTGCCACCTAGGTACCCCATAAGCAATAGTAGTTCTTATTTATGTAATGGACATTGAATTGGCCTATTGGAGTCCTTCCTAAAAGGTCCAGAACAAAGAGGCTCCTTTAAGGGAAGAAGGAGTGATCACAGAGCTACAATCAATCTCCTTGAACCCAGTTTGCCATGTTAGATTTTTATACTGCTTCCAAGTTTATAAAATGTTTCATACACATTATCTCATTTGACCTTTACAAAAATTCTGTGAGTACAACTATTATCATCTCCATTTCCCAGAAGAGGAAATGAAGACTCAGAGAAATTGTGACTCCCCACTGTCAAATGATTAGTAAGTACTAAGGCAGGAATTAGTATCAAATTTCTATTGGATGCTTCACCTGGCTCTTTTTACTTTCCATGACCCCTTAGGAGCTAAGCCACTCATGAATAGTTTAGTAAGTTATCCAGACAGCATGAAAGTATTATTTCTTACTGTTGATTTTATTCTAATGGATTCTTAGAATCAGAAAACCTGAGTTCAAATCCTAACTATTCCTCTCATTGTCTCTGTGACCATGAACAACTCATCTAACCTCTATTAGTCTCAGGGTTCTCATTTATAAAGTGAGAGTATTGGACAAGATTCTCTCTAGAGTCCATTCCTTAATTGTTCTAAATTGATGAGCCTATGGACGGCTTTGTGCAAATTATTTTCTCTCTTTTCCCCTGTCTCCATCTAGAAAATGTATATGACATTAAATATCAGTACATTTCAAAAAAGCACAAGTTAAATTGTCATTACATGCATATAGCAAAAGTAAATAAAATGGAATTAAGAGTGTTGTATTGCCTATTAGGTACTAGACTGGAAATAGAAAACTATTTATAGCCAATGAAGTAATCCATTTATAAATATGTTTTAGTTCAGTAGAGGAAATTTTGTCTATGGGTCTTGCAGACTCAACATGAGGTCTAAGTTGCTCCCAACATGGATGTTTGGGAGTGGACGTGGTGAGTGGGGGAGGGTCCTGGGGGAGTGACTGGGCTGCTTTCCAGCAGCAGATGTAAATTGGAGACATGGGAATGTAGGAGTCTTAAGTTGGTTTAGAAACACAGGAAAGCAGTGCAGTGAAGGCGCCCTCCCAGTGTGTGACTCCCGGGTTTAAAAAATTCCTTGACCTCTGTAAGATATATAGTCCAATACTTATCTACAGCTAGATGGGCATAGCAAAAGGGAGGGTTACTTGGCCAGGGCACAGAATTGTGGTGTGTGTGTGTGTGTTTAAAGGTACTTCCTGAATTTCTCTTGTGGGAAGTGTTAGAAACAGCTTCAGACAGGATGTATTTTTACAGTTTCCCTCCTTATGAAAAAGCTAGGACATTTCTTACAAAATAAAGATAAAAACCTCTGACTCCTTGAGTATGGGTTGGCTGAGGGAAAGGGACAGTTAAGAAGGAAGATCTTAATTAGTTTGAACACAGGCCTAAAGACATTTGGTGTTTTTCAATCATGTCTAACTCTTTGTAACCCCATTTGGAGTTTTCTTGGCAAAAATACTGGAGTGGTTTACCATTTCCTTCTCCAGTTCATTTTACAGATGAGAAAACTGAGGCTAACAGGGTTACATGACTTTCCCAGGTCACGTAGCCATCAATTATGTGAGGCTGGATTTGTCTTCAGGTCTTCCTGACTACAGGCCTGGCTCCCTACCCACTGAACCATCTAGCTGCCCCCAAACAAAGACATATGTCAGAATAATCTGCTGTTTAATCAACAAACATGTCAGAATCTCACAAATTGTATTCAGGAACAAACCTTGGTTTACTTTAAGTCAGGAGGCCCTTTATCTTAGTATCAGAGTTTAATCATTAAGTCTTGTCAACTATGAAAACAGTCCAAAAATACTTAACATGCATAACAGAAATACCAAGAATGATGTCAGAACAACATGAAGGTTCTAGCCTCCAACTAAAAAGCCAAGCACTCTTGAGTGGACATTCTTGCCATATAGAATCTTTGATTCATCTTCATTTTCACATGGTCACTATAGCATAAGGTGTGTGAAATGATTTAATAAATGTTTCCACTGCTAAGCAATGAAATTTTCAGAGTTCAACCCTTGAAAATCAATGGAATTAAGGATAAGGAGAATGATTTGTACCCAAAGTAGTAAGGTGACCACCAGGATGAATTGTATTGGTAAGAAATAAATGAAATTTAAATTTTAAAAAATAATCCAAGATTTATTTTTAGGGAGAGAGGAAGATTGGGAGTGGAAAGGGAACAATGTTAAAAGTAGATTCATAATTTGAGAAGCATACTATGGGATGGAATTTACTGAAATACCAAAATTTCCATCTTTGTTACCTAACCTTCTTTTCTAGTCTATACAAACTTATGTGGGTGCTGGGTTGTTGGGGTTTTTCCCTTCTGTTCCTTTCCTAATGCAGGGGTGGAAAGCTCTTATGATTTATTTTACTATATATTCCAACAAAAGGTAATCTTGAAAAGAAAATCCCTGTCATTGTTACTTACTACCTATGCCTTGGATTACTGAAATTGAAAAAAAAAGTTGAAAATCAAATGACTTTTTACCATTTATGCTATTTATTTTCTATGAGCATTTCACTCACTGTGGATCATTAAAAAAAAAAAAAGAACTGTTCAGTCTCACTTAACGCTTCAAGTCAATTACATTTTCTGGTTCTCATACACTAACACAGCACTGTTATCTTAGGGTTTCCAGGACTGTGAAAGAATCATTTCATGGAAGGAGCTCTATTTCAGCTGAAATGTTTCTTTTTATTTCTTTCCTTTTTAAATTATTTAAAAAAACAAACAACAATGTCAATGTTTTGGGCCTGCAACTAGGACCCTTTAAATATAAACAGTCCTCTCTTGTGAATCAGGGGCTGGGCAATATCCCATTGCTTCAAAGTTTACTCTTCTCTCCATAAGATCAAAGAGGAATTTACAATCCAATAAAGAATGCTTACAAACAATGATACTAATTTATACAGAGTGCTGAGGATTGCATCTAGGGTCTGACAAAAAACATGAGACCAGATTTAATTTAAAAAACAAACAAGCAAACCAACAAACCAGCCAGGAGGGCAAAAACTTTTGGAGAAGGGCAGGTAAATTTCTGTTGCATTATTTATCACTAATTAGAGTGAATAAGTGAACCATACATAGCAGTGACTTAGCTTGACTCCTCTACATATATATATCCTTATATATGTATGTATATATATGTGTGTATATATATGTATATATATACATATATGAATATATATATATATATATCCTTCCAGTAAAATATATTGATACTTCATTTAAAGATAAAGTTAATTGGATGATGTAGCTTCTGATTATTCAGTGTAGCCTTGTTCATTCAGCAAATGTTTATTAAGCTTATTCTCTGTCCTAGATGTGGGATATCAAGATGAACATGACATGGTTCCTATCTTAGAATAGGTTGGGGGTGGGGAGGCAGGGAGAATAATGTGTTCATGAATATAACCACAATGTAAAGAAGACCTTGCAAGAGAGGTTACTTCTCAGTGAAGAATCAGGGAGGAGGCTGATCTTGAGCTGTGCCTTGAAGGACTGATAGAAACTTTGCAGGTGGATTGGAGTGGGAGAAGGTACTGCTTGAGGAGGGAACTGTAAGCCAAGTCATAAATAAAACATTGAAACATGGGCACATTTGGGAAAGGGTAAGTAGTAGAAAAGAGAAATACTGAGGAGTACCTGGAAAGGTAGCTTGGGGTCAAATCCTGGCTCCTCCAGTTTCCTTATCTGGAGTTTTAACTTTGTTGCCTGAGTGGGGATGACATGATAAGATCTCTATATAAGGAAGATTAATATGGAGGTAGGATGTAGGGTGTATTGGAGGGGGGAGAAAGATGGGAAATGAGACGACTGAACAGATTACTGAAGAAAAAATGGCTATGCTTTAGGCAAACAGCCCAGAGAGAAGGGTGATTTTTGAAAGAGGGGGGCACCTGAAGGTGATATAGGGTCCTAACCAAGGCAGAAAAGCAATGAAAGTTAGCTTAGCAAAGCATGATGGACATAGCAGTTGTTCAATATGAGTGAATCCAGGCTCACAATTTAGCCTTTGACTCGTCATATTCCACAGGAATCCACTGAAGACTTACTGTAACATCGCCCAGGACTCAGCAGTCAATGATTCATTACTTGAAAGTGTCAGTTTCCTTTTAAATGTTAAAAATGGTAGCAGACAGACTAGTGATTTTAAGAACAATTCAGACAATTATTCCCCCTGTGATTTTAGAACAATAGAATTATAAAAACAGAACAGAACAAAACAAAAACAATTGTAAAAGCTGGAAGGGACTTTTGAAATGATTTAATTCCTTCTCCTCCTTAACTGGAAGTGGAAACAAGACCAAGAGTGTCCAAGGTCACAAAAGTAATTAGTGTTACATCCCAAGTTAGAATCTGGGTCTTTTGACTCCCAGACTGATTTAGTTCCAAGACACCATTTTTAGAGCAATTATGTGGTGTGGGTTGAGGGTTGTTTTTATGTTGATGATTGTTGTTTCAGGGAGGCACATTTCACAGTATTATTTTCAACTATTTTACCTTTTCTGTTTCCAATCCCTCTCTTCTAGACTTACAGAGTAGTTAATATTAGGAAAGACCCAAATAAAACAAAAGGGAGCAAAATATTAAAAATTATGAAGACAGGGAAAGTTGTCAATTAAGTCTAATATTGTAGAGCTTTCTTCACTTAAAAATAACTTTTAAAAATAATAAAAAAGATATTTTCTCTCCTTCCTACTTCCTTTACCTTTCTACCATTAAAACAAAACAACAAATCTGAATCCTTGGAAAAAATATGCAGAGTCAAGCAAACTAAATCTCCCACATTTACCCTGTACCAAATTATGTCTCTTTCTGCACCCCGAATCTGTTATCTGTCATGAGGTGGATAGCACTTCCTGTGGGACTGTAGTTGGTCATTGCATTGATCGTTGTTTTAAAGTCTTTCCAAGATATTGACCTTTCCAATACCAATACTACTGTGTAAATTGTTCTCCTGATTCTGCTCATTAGATTCTGCCTCAGTTCATACAGGTCTTCTCAGGTTTCATGGAAAGTGTGTCCTCCACCATTCTTTCAGTCCTGTTTCTTCATCAAGTTTGTATTTCTTGACATGTACAAGGAGAATGAGAGCAAGCATGTATCAAAGAACTCTGTGTCAGGTATTAGTTTCCTTCTGTTTCCTTTATATCTTCTCCCAGTTGTTTGGAGGCTCTGTTGATTTCAAAGGGAGGCTTCACCAAGGACAAAGGTGAAGCATGGAAAGGAATATGAACTAGGTAAGTTATTTATTGATCAAAAAGCAACTCAAAAGTATAAATAGAATGAGGAAAAAACAACATATAGTGTTTTCATCAGATGTACCCTATCCCTAGATATTGGTAGGAATCTCCCTTGAATTTTTTTTAGAAAGCATACATATTCTTCTTGCATTTAGCTAGTTTTGGTGAAAAAAATATCTCATTTTAGAAAATCTTGCCTGTCTCTCTCCCTTCATTTCTAGGATCCCTTATTATCTACTCATTCCTTTTTTCGTACTCAGTTGAATTAACCATGGGTTAATTCAATAATAATAGTTAAATCTTCTGTGATTCTAGAAAAAAGGAGCTGTCTTGCAGAGGAAGATGAGATATTAAAACCCTATGAGTTGGCAAAACTGTATGAACTGGCTTTAACTCCCACAGTCTTACTATTCTCTTAAAAACTACCAGTGAAGGAGCTCTTTTTAACAGGTCCAATGACTGTTTCTCACCCTTACCGTCTTTGACTCTTTTTTCGTGTTTTCCATTGAGTATTCCTTGAAACTTTCTTGTCCTTCAGTTTCCATGGTGCTGATTTTTGCTGGTTCTCCTAGTATTTCCTTGATCACATATTTATTTCCTCTTTTTAACAGTCTCGTTCCTTCTTCTAGTCCTCTAACTATTGTTGTTTGGTTGTTCAGTTGTGTCTGACCCTTCATGACCTCATAGACCACCGAACACCAGGTCCTTCTATCCTCTATTGTGTACCAAAGTCTGTCTAAGCTCATGTTCATTGCTTCCATGACACTGCCAATCCATCTCATCCTCTGCCATCCCTATTTCCTTTTGCCTTCAATCTCTCCTGCCCTATTACTTCCCATTCTCCATTTTTGGGGTGTAAGATATATTCAAGGAAGACTAGTACCTCTGGCATGAGCAGTGGTGAGCTCTTTTCAAGGCTACTTTCTAGCTTTGTTGTCCAACCGATTCACCCAACTCTTAGCTGATGCATGTGCATCAACCACACCCTGGTAAACTATTTTGGTAGACAGGCTAAATCAGGCTGAGGGTAACTGAGGGCTCTCAAGCCCTTCAGTGAGCTGGGGGTTGGGGGGGGGTGTCTACCTCAAGCATCTGAAGACTTCCACCAATAGAATGGGCAGATGAAAATAATTGTTTGAACAGCCACGAAGGTGGCTAAAATCAGGTGCTAAATTCAGCCTCTGCATCCCAAGTCATCACTAGTCATCTTGACTTTGTCCTGCCCTGGAAGAGAGAAAGAGATCAGCAACTTGGTGCAACTCAGTCTCACTTATATCCAAATTTTTTGTCTTTATTAATTTGTTTGTTTACTTTAGTTCACAAGATTCAGTCCCACAATTCCTTGAGTTTCAAATTTTCTCCCCTTCCCTCCCCCTTGCAAATCCAATTTTTGCACAAACCAAAAGATACCACCCACACCATTTTGCCATTTCTACCCATCTCAAAATCCTGTGGTGACAAGCAAGTGATGAAGCAACAGGTGTGGATACATTAGGAGCTCTGGTCACAATCCTGCCCACAGGCAGCCCAGGCCATAATGTCGTCTTCTCACTGGAAGCAGCAGTGAGACTCAGCAGTCCTCTGGGTGACTGAGCAGCCTTTCTGAAGAACTGTGGTGCTTATGTCCTTCAGTAGGGAAGGGACCAGAAAAGGTGCCCTAAAATTGTTTGCTTACCTAACCCTGGCCTGTTTACACAGTAGGCAGAGATCCCGTCCCATGCTCAAAACACACAAAAAAGTACAAAAACTTTTACAGCGATAATTCTACTCACCGTTGGTATTTGGGTTGTGTGCACATTTATGGACAGTATGAAATCTGGTAGAACTGAATGACGAGCAGCTCTTGTTGCAAGAGAACTCATCAGGTACCACACCCAAATAACAGCTCTGAGCGAAACAAGGCTGGCAGATGAAGGTCTGCGTACTGAAGTCAGAGCAGGATATACATTTTTTTCTAGAGTGGCCCAAGGGAAGCACCTTGAAGCTGGTAGGTTTTGCAATCAAAAAGCTAATCCAGTCAATAAGCTTGCTGCCTACCAAAAGGAATGAACCACAGGCTCATGACAGTGTGTTTACCACTTGCAGGAAGATGCCATGCCACTGTCATCACTGTTGATGTTCCTACCTTCACAAGCCCTTATGAGGTCAAAGAAAAATTGTATGAAGACCTAGAGACCTTCATCATCAATGTACCAAAAGACAACACACTTATAAGTGATTTTAATGCTAGTGTAGGCACAGCCTACCAGACATGGCAAGGGGTCCTTGGAAGGAACAAAGTCAGAAACAGCAATATCAGTGGTCACTTCTGAGGAGTTGTGCATCTCATGACCTTCTCATCACTACCACTATCTTTCATTTACCTAAATGAAATAAAACTTCATGGATGTACCCACACAGCAAACATTGGAATTTAATAGACTGTCATTGTAAAGAGAAGAGATAGAGAGGATGTGAGAGTGATGTGTGGCACAGAATGCGGGGCTGATCATAGACTTATCCTCTCCAAGCTAAATATTCTCATTCAACAGAAGTGGAAGCCCCAAGGCAAGACGACTACCAGTAGACTTAATGTTGACATATTAGAGTGCTTCTCCAAGAAGGGAATAGTTCACTGCAAGCTTGGAGGGAAAGCTGAGCCAACACAGTTGGCAATCGTGGAGCAGAAAAAGAATGGGCAGCTTTCAGAGATTTGGCATACAGCACTGCACTTACTCATCTGGGTCGGAACACTCGTGAACATAGGAGTGGTTTGACAAGAACGATGGGGAAATTCAGAAACTGATAAACAAAAAAATGAGAACTCCACTGAGTTTACCATCAGAATAGTTCATCCATTCCTAAAAAGGCAGCATTTAACTCCATCAAAAGTATAGTGCAAACAAAGCTTATTGGTATGCAGTATTCTTGGCTCAGCAAGAAGGCAGATGAAATTCAGTTTTACATTGATAGTAACAATCCAAAGTGCTTTTATGATGCCCTAAAGGCTATTTATGGGCCAAAGACCTATGGTACATCTCAACTGCTGATGGAGTCACATTGATTAATGATAAGGAAATGATCCTGGAGAGATGGGCTGAACACTTCTATAGTGTTCTCAAGAGACCATTATTAATCAGTGCTGAAGCCATTGATTGCAAACTCAGGCTGAAATCAATCCCTCTCTAGATGAATTTCCAACTGAAGAAGAGGTTTTGAATACCATTAGGCTCTTCTGGCATGGCAAAACAGCTGGTACTGATACTATTTCAGCTGAGATTGACAAGGCAGGGGGTTTACTACTCAATTCAAAGCTGACTGAAATTTCCAGGTTATATGGCAAGAGGAGGATATCCCTCAGGAGTTCAAGCATGCCTCCACTGTCCATCTCAATAAAGGTAAGGGTAAAGGAAATAGATTGTCCTGTGACAATCATGGTGTGTGTGTGGAGGGGGGGGAGGTTAGAAAGCAGAAGGGTCTCTTTCTTAGTAATTGCTGGCAAGATTATTGCTTAATAGATTGATCCTTCACCTGGAAGATGATCATCTATCTGAGGGCTGAGGAATGGTAGATATGGCATTTGCTGCCGAACAACTCCAGGAGAAATGCCGGGAGCAGAGTAAAGGTCTGTACATACCATTTATTGGTCTGACCAAGTCCTTTGATACTGTCAGGATTAGTGGAAAACTATGTCAAAATTTGGATGCCCAGAGAAGTTCATCAGTATTATACATTAATTTCATGATGGTATGCTTGCCTGTGTTCCAGATAACGGATGACGTTCTTGTGTTTTCCCTGTCACCAATGGAGTGAAGCAAGACTGTGTACTCATTCCAGTGCTTTTTAGCATGATGTTTTCAGTAATGTTGTCAGACACCTTCAATGAGGGAGAAATGGTATCAAAGTCAGCTACCACACTGATGGTAAATTATTCAACTTGAAAAAGCTACTAGTTAAGACTAAAGTGAAGGGAGAGTTGGTGCATGAGTTTTTGTTCACCGATGATTATTCACTCAATGCAGCCTGTGAAGCTGAGATACAAAGTATGAATCAATTCTCTGCTGCTTGTGCTAATTTTGACCTAACAACCAACACTGAGAAAACAGGTTCTCCACAATCCAGCACCACACCCTCCATATATGGGACTATCAGTTACAGCAATAGAGAAATTTTGAATTCCGTGGATAAGTTCACTTACCTTGGCAGTATACTTTCCAGGGATGTACACATAGATGATGAGGTTGATGCACCCATTTCCTGAGCTAACTCAGTGTTTGGGAGGCTCCAAAGGAAAGTGTGGGAGAGAAGAGGTATTAGACTGACTACCAGACTGAAGATATACAGAGCTGTTGTGTGAATCTTGTTGTTGTATGCCTGTGAAACCTGGACAGTGTATTAGCAGCATTCCAAGAAACTGAATTGCTTTCATTTGAATTGTCATAGGAAGATTGTGAAGATTACTTGGCAGGATAAGGTACTGTACTCTGAGGTCCTTTCTCAAATTGAACTGCAAATCATTCAAATTCTATTGCAAAGAGTGCAACTTGGATACGTTAGTCACATTCTTTAAACGCCTAACATGTGTTTGCCTAAAAGACTATTTTTCAGAGAACTCACACAAGGCAGGCACTCACGTGGATGTCAGAGGCAATACAAGGACACTATCAAGGCATCTCTGAAGAACCTTGGAATCAATTGTGAAACATGGGAGATACTGGCACAGGACTGCCCAGGATGGCATGTCTGCATCAAAGAAGGAACTGTGCTCTATGGACAAAGCAGAATTGCAGTAGCTCAAAAGAAATGTGAAGTGTGCAAATTTAGAGACATTTACATTCCAAATGTTCATACAGACTATTTGTACCTAACCTGTGGGAGAGTCTTCTGAGCTCTCAGACACACTGTACCTTGGCCCCAACATAGTAATGTCATTTTGGTCCTCTTCAAGTATAAAGGATAGTAACCAAGTATGTACACACACATCTGTATACGCATATTCATGTATGTGTATACATATATGCAAACACTGTGTGTATATACATATACATATGCAACCTGTGAATATATATATATATATATATATATATATATACACATCTATCTATCTATCTATCTATCTATCTATCTATCTATCCATCTATCTGTGGTAGAGCCTTCTGAGTTTGTATTGGTCTGTTCAGCCACAGTCAGATACACTATACCTTGATTCTGACAGAGTGTTGCCATCTTGGTCCTCTTTGAGAATGGAGAACAACAACAACCAACCAACCAACTCACTTAACTGAGGGTATTTTAAGTGGTTCTGTCTCTCTGCTCTCTGCTTTTTTTCTTTCTCACTCACTTGGTCCACTCTCATGGGTTAACCTATCACTTCTATACAGTTATCTTTAGGGAATACCAAATCTATATTTCTTACCTTGAATTCTTATTTTCTGGTGTCATATTTTCAATTTACTATAGGTCATTTACACTTGAATGTTCTGTTATTTAGCTCTAATGCAACATGTCCAAAACGGAATTTCTCATCTCCCTTGCCAGGACAGCTCCCTTTCCCAATTATTCCATTACCATCAGTGCTTTCCATTTCTCTAGGTGAAAAAGTTCATTTATTTCCCCATTCTCACCACTTTAATTCCAGCCCTGATCACTTCACACTTGGCTTATTGCAGTAGCCTGCTAACTAGTCTCTTTCTGCCTCTAGTCAATCCATCCTGTATATCACTACAAGATTTATCATTCAAAAACACTATTTTCTACTTCTTCCTGACTTTTGTATCAAGCCCAAATTCCTATGCCTGATTTTCAAGGATATTTCTCCCAATACGGACTTTATGTGGCACTTGGGCTAATCTCCTTACTATCTCTCATATAGTTCATGTTTAGTTCTACCCTGTGCCTTTGGTTTTTTGTTTTTTTGGGGTTTTTTTGGAGGGCAATTGGGGTTAAGTAACTTGCCCAAGGTTACACGGCTAGGTTTTTATGTTTGTATGTGTTAAGTGTTTGAGGCGGGATCCGAACTCAGGTCCTTCTGACTCCAGGGCCAGCACTCTACTCACTGCACCACCTAGCTGCCCCAAATGCCTTTGTTTAGGTAATTTCTACCAAATGAATATCCTCTCTGCTTAACCTATACAAACCATAACCAGTTTTAAGGAACCAGATTAAGGACCATCTCATCTATCAAATCTTTTTTGATTATTGCAGCTTGGTGGTGCATTGAATACAGTGATAAACTTGAAGTTAGGAAGATCTGAGTTCAAATGCAAGCTTAGTTAGCTCTGCAACCTTGGGCAAATCACTTACCCTCTTTCCTTAACTATAAAATAGGGATAATAATAGCATTTATCTGCCATGATTATTGTGATTATCAAATGATATAATTTTATTATTATCATTTATAAAGCTTTTGTAAGTTTTAAAATACTACACAAATACCAACTATTCTTCCTCGTCTTCCTCCTATGTATGGATTAGTGGAAAGAATGTCGATGAATCTTTAGTCAAGATCCATCTTCACCTCTGCACTTAGTCATCTAACCTTGAATAAGTCATTTAATTCCAGTAGCCTTGGTTTCTTCCCTTTGTAGTATCAGTACTATTTCACTTCCAGTATTATTTTGAGAATCAAATTAAATATTGAATGTAAAACTGCTTTGAAAATTTGTAAAACTCTAAAAATAATTAACATCTATCGGGTACTTTTATTTTTATAAAGTGATTTCTTATAACTCTGAGGTGGATAGGTAGTATGAATGATGATGTTGATAAAGAACATTTATTACTATAAAGGACTTTACAAATATGATTTCATTTGATCTTTACAACAATCCCTGGGAGGTAGGTGCTGGAAATTGAGGCCCAGAAAGGTTAAATGACTTGCCTAGGGTTACATAGCTAGTAAATAAAATTATCAGTATTTTACATTTTTCCATCTAAAGCTCAGGGAAATGGCAAAGCCAAGATATGAATCTTGCTCTCTTGATTCTAGATCATGTGCTTTGTAGACTATTGCTGTATTGCTTTCTTTATCTGAAACCCTACTGTTTCTGTAAATGGTAACACATACTTTAGTTTTTCTTTATTTGCTAATCACTACCAAGTTTTGTTTCTCCAGTTAAATTGACTGAATGGACACCACCTCAGTCAAACTGAGACCTGCTAAAGACCTTTGCTTGAAAAGACCGAGGTCCCCCACTATATCCCAGTTCATCTCCAATTGTTCTGGTCCATATCTGGCCACTGGACCTAGATGGCTCCAGAGGAGAAAGTGAGGCTGGTGATTATACATAGCCCTCTCTCACTTAAATCCAACTTACTTGCATGCCATAATGTCACCTCCCTGATGTTATAGTCCTTTTCAAGAATGAAGGAAAACGGGGTGGCTAGGTGGCACAGTGAGTAAGAGCACCAGCCCCAGAGTTGGGAGGACCTGGGATCAGTTCCAGCCTCAGAAAATGAGTACCCACACATAAATGATGACTGGCCATGTAACCCTGAGCAAGTTATTTGACCCCAATTTCTTTAAAAAAAGAAAAAAAGAATGAAGGACAAATAGCAGCAGCACATTCTTGATAGCACTAGGTATATGTCTTCAACAAGTATTCATTGACAGACCTTAACATATTTTTTTCTTTAACCAGAGATGCTATTAAATAGCTACATTGGCAAAATAGAATGATTCTAACTCGTCCACTTTTCCTGACTCTCTCAAATAGATGGTAATGAGAAGTGAAAGAAACACAAAATTGACCAGCAAGGTCAAAGTGCCATGACTAATATTTGAGGAATTGTAGGGACCTTGAGAAGTGACCAAGGACTGAACATGATCAAATGTCCTACCAATTTTCAAAAGGAAGAAGTGTTTCATTCTCCAAAGTTCAGAATGATGAAGTTGATGGCAAACCCAGGCAAAAAATCTTAACAAATTATTAAATAAATGGTTTGTGAGCCCTTAGAAAGAGTTTACTAGGAATCATCATAGGTTCACAGTGAAGGTTTTTCTGCTAGAAAAAATACAGCATCAAAGTTGAAGGTTTTCCTTCCACCCTCCACCTTCTCCTATGAAATATGTATGTAATAGAGGCAAGAGTGCAGGCCAGGAAGAGAGAGAACAATAGCCTTGATTTCTTGATTTAGCTTTTGCTTTGGTTTAGATTAATTTGTATGCTAAGTCAGAGAACTTTGAGAATTTCTAACAATCAAATAATTCTTGGACAATGGACATTTCCATACCCAAGGAGTTAAAAGATTGAACAGCCTTAACCCAAACAAACTACTCTGCTTGACTTTTGTTTGGCAGCCCCTCATTATCATAGCTCACAGCTTTTGTTTATGACTAAAGAGATGTTAACCAGTACATAGAAGAGATTTCCAGTCATTGGGCTCTAGCAGAATAGAGTTAGATGGCCCTAGCATGTGGCCCTAAAGAGACAAAACTTATAAATTGGTTTTATGGAACAATGCTTATAGTAGCAGTCGTTGGCCAACAGACCAGCAGAAGCAGAAGAAGGCAGAGATGTGATGTCCATAGTTGAGGAATTTGAGGCATATTATAGGTTGAGTCCATATAGTGTCTTAGGTCAGATTTGAATTTAGGCCTTCCTGACTCCACACTCAGTATTCTATCCACCATCTCACCTAGCTGTACCCATAAGTGTACCCTGTATTTATGTCACTTCACACATGTTCCTTGGCACTCACTATATGCTTGTTTCCTTCCTATGTTTCCTGAGACTAAGTCTACTCTGCAGGAGCTTTTTCTATTTATTTGGCCTTTAAAAAAATGCAATATAAACCTTTAGAAGTTGAAAAATATTTTCTAGATCAAGTAGACTAGGCCTTTTTAAAGCTGAGGATGTCTATGAACTTGTTTGTCTGGATATTTTTGGGAAAAAATTCTCACATTAGTCATGTTGTAATGAAGAATTAGAACCAACAGGAGAAACCATACAAAAGAAGAAACAAGAGACAGAGAGACAGAAAGACAGAGACAGAGACAGAGAGAGAAAGAGACAGAGACAGAGAGAAAGAGACAGAGACAGAGACAGAGACAGAGAGACAGAGAAAATAATATCTTTCAATATGCATTCAGACTCCATAGTTATTTTTCTGGATGTGGATGGCATTTTCCCTTATGAATCTTTTGGAGTTTTCTTAGATCCTTGCATTACTGAGAAGAGCTAAGTCTATCAAAGTTGGTCATCACACAATGTGACTGTAATTGTATACAATATTCTCCAGTTTCTGCTCACTTCACTCAGCATCAATTCATATAAATTTTTCCAAGTTTTTCTGAAGTCAGCTTACTCATCATTTCTTATGAAACAATAGTATCCCATTACATTTACATACCACAACTTGTTCAGCTATTCCTCAACTGAGAGGCATTCCCTCAATTTCCAGTTCTTTGCCACCATAAAAAGAGTTGCTATAAATATTTTTGTACATGTGGGTCCTCTTCCCACTTTTATGATCTCTTTGTGATATAGACCTAGGGTATTGCTAGGTCAATGGGTATGCACATTTTTGTAGCCTTTTGGGCATAGTTCCAAGTTGTTCTCCAGAATGGTTTGATCAGTTCATATTTGTTTGAATATTTTGATAACTGTACTTCAATGTAATTAATTTCCTTTATAATCTTCTATCTTGTATTATATGCATTTAAAAACATTATTCTGAGAAGGACTTCATCAGATTCCCAAAAGGGTCCATGACACTCCCGATTTTGTCCAACTCCCTCATTTTGCAGATGAGCAAAATGAAACCCAGAGGGTTAAGGTATTTATCCTAAGTCACATGGCTAGTTTAGGAGTGGAGCTGATCATAAAGAGTAATAAACAAATATTATCTCAATTGATCCTCACTATAATCCTGGGAAGTAGGTGATATGATTTTATCCATTTTAATTATAATAACCAGCATTATAGCCTGCTGTGTGCCAAACACTTCTCAAATATCTCATTTGATCCTCACAGCAA
Organism: Gymnobelideus leadbeateri; assembly: GCA_011680675.1. NCBI lineage: Eukaryota > Metazoa > Chordata > Mammalia > Diprotodontia > Petauridae > Gymnobelideus > Gymnobelideus leadbeateri. Next base: position 50,665 of record WOXC01004581.1, on the reverse strand, counting down.
CATTATGAGGTAGGTGACTGTTAGTATCCCTATTTTACAGTTGAGGAAACTAAGGTAAAGAGACTTGTCCTTGGTCACACAGATAGTAAGTCTTTGAGGCCAGATTTCAACCACTTCTTCCAGACTCCAGGCCAATGCTCCATCCATTGTGCTACCTAGTTTCCTCCATAGACCCTGTACATATAGAAAGTAGACCACTACCAATGTTCATTAAAATGTCTTGGACATTCTAATGATACCTTAGGGAGGGGAGTAAATAGAAAACAAAATCACTCCTTGCTCTACCTAGACTCTAGGCTATGGGAAGCAGTGGGCCTGGGTGTTCCCTAGACCAGATAAAGCAAATTAGAGGTGGTACTAAAGACAAGTTGGAACTGGTAAGGGCAGAGATTATCCTCGTCTTCTCTTGCCTGGTTCTATTCTTTGGAGGTCATGGGATTGGAGAGAAATAGAGATATTAATCTTGAGACTATTTTAGCTTTCCTTTCTCTCCATTGTCTTAAATGTGATGGAAAAACAACCAATTAGTCTGCTTTTTCTGCCAGTAAGACTACGAGAGGAATGAAAACACTTGAAAAAACTATGAATTGATAAAGTAGGCAGCATTGTGATTTTGTGGTTTTTGTATGCTCTATTGTTTCTTTGGAAATGTTGGTACAGAGATGAGATCTTTCCTTTTCACAGTGGTGTAGACAGTGCTTGCTGAGATAGGGCACCAGAGGATGTGGGTAGGATTGTTATTCATTTTACTAGGGTCAGTATGGACATTTATTGTTTTACAAGCATCATTTTTGTTTTAAAATATGATGGGGAGGGGAGGAATGTGTTCCCAGATAAGTAATTTACATTAGATTCTCTTAAAGGGCCAACAGTCAAGTTTCTTTTGTTACGATGCTTTCCAGCAGTAATATTTGTAAAGAAAAGAGATGGTTTGTTCATCTGTTCCTGTTTTTAGTTTTAATAAAGTCTGAGAGATATTTTTATCAAAAGGATATAAAATAATGGGGAGGAGGAATGGTTTTCTTAAAGGAAGGTAAGGGGAGAGAGATAAAGAGACAGAGACATACATAGAAATAGAGAGACAGAGAGAAACAGTTAAAATGGAGAGGGAGGAAGATACATAAATTTGTACATATATGAATGTGTACACACAGGTGTGTATATGATATTTACATATATGTTTGCATTATATGTTTGTGTGTATACACAGAGAGAGACATATATATGACTTTCTTGTCATCTTAGAGATGAAGTGAAGAGTTCCAATGTACCTAGTAGGCAGTTAGGTGGCTTAGTGGTCTGGAATTAGGAAAGACCTGAGTTTAAATCCAGGTCAGGAAAGACCTGAGTTTAAAACAGCCTCACAGCTGTGTGACCCCGGGCAAGTCACTTAACCTCTGGTTGCCCTTATTCTACTGGAGAAGGAAATGGCAAACAAGCCCAGATTTTTTGCCAAGAAAACTCCAAGGACAGTATTGGCATGGGATCCCAAAAAGTTGGACACGGTTGAACAACAACAGTAGATGCACCTAAATAAACACACACACACACACACACACACACACACACACACACACACTTGGAAGGGAGAGAGAGACAGAGAGAGGAGAGAGACAGAGAGAGAGAGAAGAGAGAGACAGACAGAGAGAGACAGAGACAGAGACAGAGACAGACAAAGACAGAGAGAGAGAGACAGAGAGACAGAGATTGGCAGAATCATTTTAAATTTCCCTCTTCTCCTTCTAATTGTACTTTTATTCTTGAAAATGTGTTTTTACAGGTAAGAATGAAAAGGAGTCCCAGAATGAAAGGTGGCCAAAACCCACCTTATGGAAATACTGAAAAAAATAGGTCACATTTACCCAGACTTAAGATAAGCAATGCCTGGGTGGCTATGTGAAGTGTGATTGGAGTGGGTGGACTCAACGTGAACAGGGGTCATCTAATTTGCCAAATCATTTCTAGGTTAGCCATTCTTATTTGTCTGCCGTGTTCCTGGCTAGAAAGAATGAACAACCAACTAGCCTGAGGAGCTTTGAAACCCTAAAAACTAATATCGCCTTTTGCTCAGATGCTGTGTTTCTAGAAGGAAATAGTCTGATCTGCTTTAAAGGGAATGAGGCTGCTTCTAAAGGTCCCAAAGTTGCATCTTTCTTTTTCTTCAGAATTTGCTTTTAGGCAGTGTAATAAATCACCGCTCCAGAGACAGATCTTTACTTGAAAAGGGACTGAGGGGGTGGCTAGGTGGCTCAGTGAATAGAGTGCCGGCCCTGGAGTCAGAAGGACCTGAGTTCGGAGCCGGCCTCAGACACTTAATCCACACAAACAAAAACCTAGCCCTGTAACCTTGGGCAAGTTACTTAACCCCAATTGCCCTAAAAGGGGCAGCTAGGTGGCGCAGTGAGTAAGAGCGCCGGCCTCGGAGTTTGATGACCCGAGATCAGATCCGGCCTCAGAAAATGAGCACCCACGCATAAATAATGACTAGCCGTGTAACCTTGAGCAAGTTACTTAACCCCAATTGCTTTAAAAAAAAAAAAGAGTTCTCAGGACCCCAAAAGACCAATAGCCTAGGTCTTGCCAAATGAATTTGCCTCAAGCCACCCCTCAGCCAAAGTAAAAAAAAAAAAAAAAGAAAAAAAAGAAAAGGGACTGAGAGGCCAGGGCATTTTAGATTCTCTTTTTACAGATGAGAAAACTGAAGACCAGGGTGGTTTCCTCTACATCACCCAGGACTTATGAGTTCAAGGCATTTGAACCTAGACAACTGGCACTGGTTCCACTATATCCCTCTGCCTCCACTAAAACTTTCTCAATCTTAACAACAAATCCATGTGATCTTTTTACAAACAAAAAGCCAACAAAACTTTATCTTATTTCCTATCTTCCAAAGCGGGGAGGGGTCACAACTTGCTTATTTTAAATATATATGTACACATATATGTATATGTCTCGCTATATTTACGACAAAGTTTTAGTAATGGTTTTCATTTGGCTCCTATCAATGAGTTCAAGAGCTGGGTAGTTATGGAGATGCATATAGAGTTTGGGAGCCTCAGGCTTCAGATCAGTGTTGCAGTGGGCCTGCCTTACATACTTAAGAGCAAGGCTGGGGAGATTACATCAAAGGACCTGAAGACAGAACACATTTACTTTTCTGATTCAAATTACTTTGTTTGGAAAAAAAGTAAACACAATTACCTTAACAACTGAGCTGGGAGGCTTTGAGGGTTTAACACTATATTGTTTTCCTAGGGAAAGGGTGGGGACCTAGTCAAAGCTGGCAGAGGAGCCTAGAAAGCCAGCCCAGGTGGTTTGTTTTCACTTTCTGGCCATCTCAAAGATGAATTGGAGAGTTCCTAAGTGCCTAATAAAAATTCTTAATAATCCCATTTCCCTCCCCCTGCACACCTTTGAAAGTGAAATTTCTCATCCTGATCAATAGTTCATTAAAAAAATTTAAAAGTCTTTTGTTCTCTATCTAAAGAGTAGGTTTGAGCATGCCCAAAGAGCTTCACTGTCTCCCTACTTCCAGAATCAAATAAAAAATACTGTTTATCCTTTGAAGCTCTTTATAACCTGGCCCCTTCCTATCTTTTTAGCCCCATTACACCTGAATCCCTTCCACCCCAGCACTCTGTGATTTAATGACACAGGCTTATTTGTAGATCCTCAAACACATTTCATCTCTGGACTCTACCTACACCTGGAATGCTCTTCTCTCTCACTTCTACATCTTACTTTCCCTGACTTCAGCCAAGTCTCAGCCCAAAGCTCACTTTCTAGAGAAGACTTGTTCCTAGGCTCTCTGATTGCTAACACCTTGGCTGTTAGGCAGTTAGGTCAGGAAGACCCAACCAAGTTCAAACCCAGCCACAATTTACTTAGCTTCTCAGTAGAATGAAGAGGTTGAACTTCTTGGCCTCTCAGGTCCCTTCCAGTCCTAAATCTACAATCCTAGACATGACTACAGCAATCAAAACAAATCCTGCCTTGCTTTAAAATGTGTCTCTCATTCCACTACCTCCTATGTTGAGAGGCAGGAAGTTAGCTTCTTCCTCGGTTGTCTGAAGATATGAGTGGATATTTCGTTGATCAGAGTTCTGAGGTCCTTCCATGTTTTCCTTTACATTATTGGGGCTTACCTTCCATCTACTCTGTACATCTTTTGTTTGGGGGTGTATGGAGCATTCAGAGAGGACTAGGTTGGGAGTAAAGAGTGGGTTCAGGGAAGACTAGTACCTTTGGTGCCAGGGTTTGCCAAGCCCTTTACAAAACTGTTCATCCACCTTGGGTGTCCACTTTCACCCCACCCTCACCAAGAAGCTGTAGCATGTGCAGGGGTCACACCCTGGTAAACCCTCTCAGCAGACTGGCTAAACTATGTTGAGGGTAACTGGCAGGTCTCAAACCCAATGGCGAGGCAGGGGGATTTCTACCCCAAGCATGTAGAATGGATGGATGAGAACAATTTGTTATAATGGCCATGAGAGTGACTGTGAAGACCTTAGCGCTTGATGCCAAGGTCATTCACTACATGCCAGGCCATTGACAGTTGTCTGGACTTTGATGACTCTGGAAGATACAGTGAGGCTGATGACATTGTGCAATTCTGCCTCACTTAAATCCAATTCATGCCTAAGTCAAGATATTGCCAAAGATGTCATTGATCTACTTCAAAAAACAAAGGAGGAATAACAACATATCTTGTTTGTATGTTGTTTCATTTGTATGTTAGCTCTGTGAGGGCAGGGACAATGTTTTTTCTCTCTCTGTATCCCTGGGATTTAGCACAATGCCTTTCCATACTCCTCTTAGTTCTAGTGTCTTAATAATTTCCTATTTATCTTGCATATAGCTTGTCAGTAAATATTTGTTTTGGGTTTTCCTCATTAAACAGTGAGCTCCTGGAGGGTAGGGACGGTCTTTTGCCTCTTTCCTTAGCTTCAAGGATGAGCACAGTGGATTAGAGCATGATAGGCTTCTAACATATTCTTATTGATTGATTAGTAAGTGCTTAATAAATGCTTGTTGGTAATGATCATTGTGTAAATTTGTTTTGCTTCTGCTTATTTTGCTCTGTATCAATTCCCACAAATCTCAGGGTTTTCTGAATTATTCCTGTTCTGTTTTTTCTTATCTTACCCCCACCCCTAGCCTCCTCATTTTACAGATAAGGAAACGGAGGCCCAGGGAAGTTAGATGACTTTCTTATTACACACGTAATAAATAACAGACCTAATCAGCCAGTTGACTGGTATTTATTAATTGCCTACTGTGTGCCAAGCGCTGTGCTAAGCACTGGATTTGAACCTAGAGCTTAGAAACTCCATATGATTTCCCCCCCCCCTTTTCCCTTACATAATTGGAGGAAAAACTTAGTGGAAGGTGCAATATTTATCTATCTGTCTGTCTATCTATCTATCTATCTATCTATCTATCTATCTATCTATCTATCTACCTATATATCTATCATCTATCTATCATCTATCTATCCATCTATCTATCTCTGTCTATCTGTCTGTCTGTCTGTCTATGCATCTATCTTTCCATTTGTCTATCATCAATCTATGTGTCTATCTATCTAGTGTGTGTATATATATATCTATCATGGTCCTCTTTAAGAACAAAGGACAAACAAAACAATATATACACATATATCTATATATAGATGCACAATGCATATATATAATACATATGCATGTATATACATATATGTATATATAAAATATATATGTATATATACATTACAGGTATACACAAACGGTTCTACTTCTGTCTTTGTATCCCTCATGCCTCACATAGCCCCTGCTTCATAGCGGCTACTCAATAAATGCTTATTGGTTGATTGACTTCAAGAGAGGATAGTGAATGGATCGGAGAAGTGGGAGGAAAATCAAGCTATATTCCAAGTTTTTTCAAATCCATTTGGAGATAGAATTCTAGATCTAGAGCTGGAAGCAACCTTAGTGGTGACCTAGTCCAACCCCCTCATTTTATGGATGAGGACATTGAGGCACGGAAAAATGTTTGTGTAGGGTCATACGAGCAGCAAGTAGGAGAGATGGAATTTGAACTAAGGACCTGTGACTCCCCAGGTCATCAATGTTTTCACTGCACCATGTTGCATCTCTTACATATCAGTATTTATTAGTATTACTACCTCCACCATCTTGTTGGTATGGCAGAGGAGTTGGTATAGGCAAATATGGATTGGAGGAAGTTAGAGACATTTATATAAAATGCCGAGAGAGACAGACAGACAGACGGAGACAGAGAGAGACCGAGAGACAGAGAGAGACAGAGACAGAGAGACACAGAGAGACAGAGACAGAGAGACACAGAGTGACAGAGATAGACATAGAGACAGAGACAGAGGGACAGAGACAAACAGACAGACAGACAGACAGACAGACAGACAGACAGACACACACACACACACACACACACACACACACACACACACACACACATACACAGGGGGTGGGGGAGAGGGAGAGTCCAGAGGATGAACTTCTAAACGCCAGAGTGGCTCTGGGTGGCCTACAGGCTGGAAACCTGCTCCTTTGGTGGCTCTCAGCACTGCTTGTTGTCCCCGTTGCTATACACCAATGGGGGCCGTTAGCAAGTCTATCTATCATTATTCAATGGGGTATTTCTGGACAATATTCAGTCAGAATGTGGTTATCAGTGAATGATTCTGCAGTTCTTCTAGGAATAGACCTAATAACTTGGAGACTGAGCTGTGTTTGAAAACTGATTTCCTTAATGTAAAAATCTGGACACAGTTTTTATTTTTTTTTCTTTTTGGAGGGGGGAAGGCAGGGCAATTGGGGTTAAGTGACTTGCCCGAGGTCACATGGTTAGTGTTAAGTGTCTGAGGCTGGATTTGAACTCAGGTCCTCCTAACTCCAGGGCCGGTGCTCTATTCACTGAGCCACCTAGCTGCCCCGAACAGTTTTTACTTCTTAAAAGATTAATTTATTTCAGCTTATCTTGTCCACCCCTGTGTCAGTTCCATCTTCCTTCATTGTTGTCCTTCTATGATTGTGCATCACTTATCACTATGACTCTAAAACTCTATTTGACTCATCACTAAATAAATACATATGTGCCAAGGGGAATATTCTGGCATTAAGTATATGTGCATTTTTAATCACATTAAATAGTGTTTCTCCTTGTGCCTACCTGGGCAGCTGTCTGTCTTGTCCACACTTGGTCCCAGGTCTGTTGAAAGGTAAAAGGAAGCTCTTTTCCTCCTGGGTCTAAAGTAGTATGTTACCAGTGTCTCACTGCCCGTGTAAGGATGCAGATCTAGTTCATGAGATATTTCTGGTGGTTTATTTTAATTAACATTTTCTTTTAGTCATTGTTCTTATCTCTTTAATACTTCACACATCTTTGCAATATGGAAATAGCTTTACCTAGAAAGATTTTCCATCTCTTCTCACATGTTTCTTTATCTGGGGTAGGGAGGGGTGGTGGTGCTGGGAGGGGCAGAGGAAGGTAATCCTAATAATCTTTTTAAAAAAATCATTCTTTTCCTATACTGTTATAAAACTTGGCACTTAAATCCATCACTACAGCTGTATGGAGTATGGAGTATGATTTAAGGTTCAGAATGGGAAATTCTTGGTGAGCAGAATAATTTCATTAGAAAAATATATATTATATATATATACATATATATAATATAAATTTAAGGTTTGTGAGGCATATCACACATATCTAATTTGATCTTCACAAGTAACCCTATGAGGTATATGCTTTTATATCTCCAAGATCACACAAATAGTAAACATCTATTGAAGGATATGAAGCTAAGTCTTCCTGATTCTAAGTTCAACTCTTTATAGATATGTAACAATGCCTCAGTAGAATAGAGCTAAAGGCCATAATGAATCCCATATTATGATAAAAGTGAACTGATAAATTTTGGAAAAGGATAGCACAAGGCACAAGGAGGAACACTTTTTAATGTGATTAAAAATGCACAGCCCTCCTTCATTTAAATCCAAACTTTACCGTTCCCTTTCTCTTGAAATAGTGCAAATCCAGAAATAGTCTTCCATATGTAGATAGCAATTCTATAGATAATATCTATATTCTTAACCTGGGTGTCCCTGAAGACTCTTTCCTGGGCCTTCTCTCCTTTCTCTGTGCTATTTCTTTGGTGATATCATCTTTTCCTTTGGGTTCAAGTATTATCTCTATGCAATTGACTCCCCAAGCTATACCCAGCGTTAATCTCTCTCCTGAACTCTAGTCCTACATCAACTGGGCCATTTCTGGTCATCCTGATTTGTATCTTGCCACTCGACCCAAATGGCTTTGGAGGAGAAACGGAGGCAGGTGACTTTGCACAGCCCTCCTTCACTGAAATCCAATTCACTTGCAAGTCATGGCATCACCTTCCTGATCTTATGGCCCTCTTCGAGAACCAAGGACAAACCACACAAGTCCTACATCAGCGACTGCCTGATGGCATCTCCTGGATGTGAGTAGGCCTGTAGAAAGACGGGCATGTTTTCAGGATGAGTTCTTATGAATCATATGGTTTACTTTTCCAGTGTAGAAATGGATGTCAAATACTCGGTTGAAAACCAAAAAATTTAGTCAATTATCTCAAAATTTCTGGGAGTGCAGATGCTTGGTGCAGGGGAAACCAAGAATTTGGATGAAATTTTCGGATTTTCTTCCATATAATTAATAAGCATGGCCCGAATGAATTTTCCTGGTTACAAAGTGAGTCAGTGGTTGACTTTGAGGAATCAGACCTTTGAGCTGCTCTTAGTTCTATGTGATAATAAGAACTCTCAATGTCTAAGGTGCTTTTAAGTTTACAAAGCACGTTCCTCACAGCAACCATTCGAGGCAGGTAGTGATGGAATTTGTTATCACTCAATTTCATTGGATGATAGATTTAAATTGGGAAGGCGCCTTGGGAAAGATCTACTCTAAGCCTTCATTTCAGAGATGATGATATTGAGACAGAAAGAGGTTAAGTGACTCTCCCAAGGTGATAGGGAATAACAAAGATAATATTCAAAACCACATCTTCTAACTCCGGATGCTTGTGTGTTTAAGCTAAACCCTTGGAAACAACCTATTTACCGACATAGATTACAACCTTGGTGTGCCCAGCAATCCTCAGAAAATAAATACTGTGAATTTGTTTATACTTTTGTCTGTTCATGTTCAATCACGACCCTATTTGGGGTTTTCTTGGTGAAGATACTGAAAGGGTTTGCCTTATCCTTCTTCGGCTCATTTTATGGATGAAGAACCTGAGGCAAACAGGGTTAAATGACTTTCCCAGGGTCACAGATTTCCTGACTCCAGGCCTGGTGTCTATCCAACATTATCTATAGCACCTTTCTATTTGAAATATAATCAGTGGCCTGGGATATCCCCTAAATCTGGACCCCAGAAGCATGGATTAAATTTGATTCAGGGTACTTCAGCATCTCTTTGTTTTATTATTTATTATTATTTATTTATTATTAGAGTTTACTTTAGGAAACTTACCAAATAGAGCTCAACTCCCACATTATGGAACAAGTGATACCAGGTTCAGGAGAACCTTTATTTCACCCCACATAAAATGTGTAAAATTCAGAAGATTCACAGGAGTCTGTAAACAATTAGCATGATTCCTTCTTCCCTCCTACTACTCATGGGTCCTACCTGTTATTGAGGCCAAAGAATTTGGATTTCCAGATACATTTTAGGGCTACTGCACAGGCAACCCATATCCCATCAGACCTTTGCTGCCCAAATGATAAAGATGATGATGGTGATAATTAACATTTATATAGTGCCTACTATGTGTTAGGAACTGTGCTAAGTGCTTTACAAAATTATCTCATTTAATCCTCACTACAATCCTGAGAGGTAGATGTCATTACTGTCCTCATATTACAGATATGAACATTAAGGCATTAAGCTGGGGTCACACTGCTAGCATCTGAGGCCAGATTGGTACTGACTCTAGGCAAGTTGCCCTATCCACTGTGCCACCTAGGTGCCCTAAAAACCCACAATAATAGTTGGGAGCAAAGTTGCAGGTTTTCACTCCCTCAAATCATGATCTTGCTGCTGCTTTTCCAGCTTTGGGGACCATGTAAGTGATCTCTCTTCAAGACGCATGCTGCTAAGGAAATTCTCTTTCTCTGGTTTGATTCTCCAAGCTCTAAAATTTGAGGTAACTTATAAAGCATCTTCCAAGACTGGGAAATCTCCCTTCTCTGGCTAGCAAGCTAAATTATGCAATTGTTCTCCTTCTCCATGTACAGAATAGGGGTTCAGAGATGATTGTTATCCACAAACTGCCCTCCAGAGCCAAGCGGTTGAGTACACATAACTCCTATGTGTTTCTCCATATGTTAGTTATACTGCCCTAGCTACTGCTTAGGCCAGGAAATTCATTCTTATATCTTTCTGGTCTCTTGCCTGTGCTGAAAAAAGAAAAAGAAAGGAAAAGAAGACCAGGAGCTTTTTTCTTGTGTTATGAGGGCTTGGGTAAATATACACAGCTCCCTTTTGCCTCTGACCCAAGGTATCCATTAATGGCTCCTATTACATGTTGGGAAGATTCTTCATCTTGCAGCCTATTGTGTTCTTGTGATCTCTCTAAAGGCAAGATGGAAGGGGAAAGGAAGAAAATTAACTAATAAGGTCTAAGAATGTTTGTTGGCTTACTTTTTTTTCCAGCCAACATAAATTCCAATTAAAAAAACCACCAAACCCCAACCATTTATTGTGTCTAACATGTGCTAAGCTTTGGGGACACAATTAATAAAAAGAAAGACAGTTCCTTCACTCAAGGAGTTTACAGTCTAATGGGGAAGACAACACACAAAAGGAAACAGGAAATCAAGGTGGGGGTGGGATACTAGGGGCTATCCAACACGGGGGCAACTGGTTCAGTGGAACTGAAACCAGGCACAGAGGCCAGGACATGGAGAGTGTAGTGAGCAAAAGTCTAGTTTCTGCCTCTATAAAGACAGGTATTGGGAAGAGTTTAGTATACCACTCCAATCAGAGGGGAGATGAGTCCATCCTTTCAAGAGACTAAGGAGCTCCATTGATCTTGGAGGTAGCCTTAGTCACTGAGTCTTAAATTGGAGTTGTTTCCTTCTAACCTTCTAAGGTGCCAGTGGGCATAGCCATACCTCATAGGAAGAAATCAAAAGTTTCAATCAAAGGTCCACCACCCTGTGAACTCATCAAGTTGATTAGGGGAACTCACCTAATCAGCTTCCCCTTATAGAACATAGGTGGTAATGCACTTAAATGTTTCTGGTCACACTGCTCATTTCCTCATTGTATCTGTATTGAGATTTTTAAAAAAACATTTACTGTGTATGCTGTAGGAACTACAAAGAAGACCAAGGCTCTCTAGTATTTTTTTTTTTTTTTGCTTTTTGGAAGGCAATTGGGGTTAAGTAACTTGCCCAAAATTATATGGCTAGGTTTTTGTTTGTGTGTGTTAAGTGTCTGAGGCTGGATCCGAACTCAGGTCCTTCTGACTCCAGGGCCGGCGCTCTACTCACTGTGCCACCTAGCCGCCCCAAGGCTCTCTAATATTAATGATAAAGAAATGGGTTATCAATTTTGATTACCAGACTAACCCATTCGTTTTTGAGGTAGATAACACTCAACCACAGTTGAGGATTTATAGTCAAGTAAATCTGGTAGGCATCAAGGAAAGAGTTAGTTTTGGGGGAAGTTTGTGGGGGTGGAGGTATGGGGGTGGAGGAGGAATAGAGGATCTGACCATGGCTATAGTAATGCTTAAAGGAGCCAAGGCCTTCTAACAGTAGCATCATGTGGGACTCAGGCAGACACAATCAAATACAAAGACTCAGTAGATAAAAGTTCTGAATGATTGAAAAAGGTTCTTAACGTGCTTACTATGTGCCAATCACTATGATCCATCCAGGTTATTGGAAAAGTAGAGAAAAAGTCAGTTTTAGGGTCACATATCTAGAGCTGGAAGAATTGAAACCATCGAGTCCAGCCCCCTCACTTTATACACAGAGAACGAGAACCAGGAATTTGAAGAGATTTGCCCAAGGTTACTCAGGTATTAAGCTTCAGGGGCAGGTCCTTTGACTTGAGGCTTTAATCTTTTTATTACAGGCTAAAAGCATGGGAAGGCAGACAGAAATGGTCATCTGGAATCCAAGCCTTTGGGAATCCAAAGGAAACATGGTCCTAATGTGTTGTTTTCCCATAATCATTAGGCTTTGCAAAAGCCAAATTCACTTAAATGGGAAACTCCCATAAAGGCATGAGAAATTAGGTCAGTCAAGGATCAAGGAGAAAAATAAAAACCAAACAAACCAGGGTTGGGGAAGTGACACTGGGCAGAATCATGTTGGAGCTAAGTTGAACCAGTTGAGAAAGCCAATGGTTAAATTTTCAGTGTGAGCATTTATGCTGCTGGAATAGGCAAACACTCCAAACCAGGGCTTGATTTACTGTTTTGTTGATTGTCCAGACTTAAGAAAATTATGGAGGAAATGTTAATAATACAGATTAAACAAAAAGTGCACAGTTGTACAAAAAGTACAATTCCCTCCCCTCCCCCTGAAAGTCTGTTGTTAAACATTTATCAGCAGATCCCTGAGTGGATGGGGAGTGAGGAGACAGAAAATCCTTTGTCGTAATCAAACCCATAAGATTAGTAGGTAGTGTATTGGAAAGAGCCCTTGACCCATGGAGCCAAAGTTTAAATCTGACCTCAGGTGCTGGCTATGGGATCTTGGATAAACCATTTAACTTCCATCTGTCTTGTCCTCATCTATGAAAATGGAGGGAATAACAGTACGTACTTCACAGGGCTGTTCTGAGGATAAATGATATAATATCTGTAAAGTTCTTTGCAAACCTTAAAGTGCTCTATACATGTTTGCTATTTAGTAGCATTATAGCAGGAAACGAATCCAGGTGTTAACTGATTTCAGGAACTAAGAAAATTGTGTCATCTGGACTTAGGTTAGGAAATGCGTGTATGAGATGAGCATGCCTCTAGCAAAAGGACGTGCTTGAATGGTTATGGTACAAGGTAGACCCTTGATAATAGGACCAATGTGACCCCAAATTATATCCCTAACATAGGAGAGAAAAGGTCATATGGCACACACGAGTGGGGAACCTGTGCCTTAAGGCCACATGTGGCCCTCTAGGTCCTCAAGTGGGGCCCTTTGAATGAATCCAAATTTCCCACAACAAATCCTCTTAAAAAAAAAGAATTTGTATAGTAAAGCTCTCACTCATTCAAAAGGCCACACCTAAAAGGTCCCTGTGTGTTTGGGGAGTAAGGTCGAGTGGGGAGCTGAGAGATAGTTTATAGGGAAGTTTGTGTGGGGTGGGGGTGTGGGGGTGGAGAAGGAATAGTGGATCTGACCATGGCTATAGTAATGCTTAAAGGAGCCAAGGCATTCTAACAGTAGCATCATGTGGGACTCAGGCAGACACAATCAAATACAAAGACTCAGTAGGTAAAAGTTCTGAATGATTGAAAAAGGTTTTTAACATGCTTACTATGTGCCAATCACTATGAATTGCCCAGAGTCATAGGTAATAAGTACTGAGCTGAGATTTGGACTTGGGTTTCCTCATTCCCAGCTCAGTGCTCTTTTCAGGACACTACACTAAGAACTAATACAATTTAATGAAACTTTACTAGACTTTTATACATTAAATGACTTCTACAACTCAGTTTTTTTTTTTAAAGAAAAGCAACAGAATTTTACTTGGAGTTATTTTTTGGATTAATTTATATTTTATAAACATATGAAATTATTAATTCATTCTATCTATAGCATGTGTGAACCCTGCAGCTTATGTCAGGGCTGTTATCTGTTGTAGAAATGCAAACATGCTCTTTGATGTGTTATTCTCTGGGACTTGTGAGGATAAAGATGGAATACTCATTCAGCCCAGTTCTCCAGATGTGGGATGGGGGTGGAAAAAGGGAGGAAGGCATGGGCTATATGCATTTACATAAGGCAGTCTTGTTGTTACCATAATACAATGCCATGCTGTAGATAGCAGGAAATCCTGAAAGCAAATATAGCACAGCCCAGAGGGCATTTAGTGATTTAGTAGGTATGCGAAGTAAAATGGAGTGGGAGAGCTGATAGTTTACACATTCTAGAGAAGCCCCAACAGCTTCAGTTTCTTTTATTCTAGGCCACCTTGACCTTGTCTGTCTAATGAGATAACACAGAATCTTACCACTCCTGAAACATCACAACATTCAGAAGTTTTACACAATACTCCTAGCCAGAAAATTTTAGTCACTTTGGTAAAGGTAATCCAGTCCAGAATGCAGGGGAACTCTTTTCTATATACTATACCTCTCAATGCAGACCACGTTAGCTTTCATGTTGTGCTGTTGACTCATAATGAGCTTGCAGAAATAGCTTGCATAGTCTTTTTTAGACTAATGACATTTCATGATGTCATTAGTATTATTAATTATTATTATAGTGAATTATCATTAATTCATTAACATCATGAACCACTGTAAAACTACATTTATAACAGTTGTAACATTTCTCCTGAAAGACTAACTGCCCCCTGTAATATTGTTTCACTTATGTTTACCCTTACATTTATATAGAACCAGTCAATGATAGACTGATTATTCCTGCGCCTAGTGTTTCTAAAGTGATTTGGGCTCTTGAAAGGGTTTGCTTTCCTTGCTTTACTTAAGAAAAATCTGTATTTATAAATAGTATGGAGACAAATTGCAGCATAGCTACCATACAAGTGACCAAAGAGTATGATCATTAGTAGGGTATGAATTAAGGGTATTTTACTGGATTAGAAGTATTCTTTGCAAAATATTTAGCCTTTCTTTTTGTTCTATACTCATGATTTTATGATATAGGGCCAAGGTTACAAATACACTGAGATGTATAAACACTGTCAAGTGTGACCCAGATTAAAATGTAATTGGCACTAGAACATAGATAATGTTACTATGTGGTTTTCTAAATCAATATGAATATATAAAGCAGAGATCCTTAAGTATAGTCTAGTGATCCTGTTTCTCTTACAGTGTGACACCCCTGCTGTAGGGTACACCCTCTATCAATGCAGATGAATAAATCTTCTGCAAGTTAGTCTTAGAAAGTTGACTAGGGCATTATAAATTATATTATATGCTCAGGTCATATAGACAGTATTGTAAGAAGTAGGACTTAAAACTATGTTTTCCTGACTTGGGTCTAGTTTTCTACCCATATCCTTTCTTTTCTTTTCTTCTAGTTTCAATTTTCAAAGTGGAATAGGGTTCAAGTTTCAGAAAGCATGGGAGTAAAAGTCAATTTGGGAAAAATGACTTGCATATTAATAAGGGGAATTGAGTATGACTTTTAATCAAAAACAAAATTGTGGTATTGGAGAAACAAACATTTGTTAAATGTTACCCCCAAATAATTGTTTACAAACTACCAAATCTGATAACTCTACTGAAAAGTAATTTAAATTGTTGTTCTATCAGTTTCAAATTAAGCAAATATTAGATTTCTGTGTTAATAATGCAAAATTCAAAATACGTTGTAGTGTATTTGGTGCTAAAATAGAGAGACCATCAATATAGAAAGAGTAGTCTCAGAATGAGCTGCATTCATAGATTCACGGAATTTCAGAACTGAACAGGACTGAAGTAATCATAGAGTCCAATCATTCCTGAAAAATAATTCCATTTAGAACACATTGAACAACTACCCATCCACACTTTCCCTGCTCTTCCAAAGACTCCATTCTCCACTAGTTTTCAAAGATCGTTAATTCAGAAATCACTGTTGAAAGTTTGTTTAGACCCCAAGGATATAGTTGACCTTGATCAGGTGATTTGAACTCATCAGTGGCATCCTTATTTATCCTGGGTAATAACTTTTTATTAGCCATGTTTTTTTTTTCCAGTTCAAAGGTCATTCTCCTTGATGGAGAAAGCAAAGGAAAAAGAGTTGAGCACTTTTGCTTTTTTTCTTAATCATATTAACATTTCCTCTCTCCTGAGCAGTGACCTTAATCTTTTTTCCCCCAAAATATAACTGTAGCATTCCTTCTAGGCCATTACTCTACCCTGGAAATTCATAGATTGGGGTCCCCAGACAAAGGCTGATCCTACTCTAAGGATTCTAGGGGTAATTCTGAGGGGGTTCTATTTCTAGAACTGTAGCTCCTGAGACTCCACTGAAGTGCTTACCATTAATAATTAGCCAAATAGACTTGGTGCTTACAAAAGGAATTTATTGAGATGGCACGTAAAGGTTTATACCAAGATATTTGGTACAAGACATCCTCCCCCCCCCCTAAAAAATACTGGGGGAAAACGTTCCCCTTGTACATGCAAAGGTAGTGAATCACACATGTAGAAAATACAGGGGGCAGTGAGTACCTTGAAACTTCTGGCTTCGGGAGTTCTTTTCTCTCTTCTTGGAGTCCTCATGGTGTTCTCCTTAGATGGAACTCTTTAGTAGAACCCTAGGTCTTAATGCCTTTTAAGAACCAATAAGTGGCATTTCTCTCTGCGAATGGGGTGGTGATCCCTGAAGTTGCCATCACCTTTTGCTTATTGTCTTCTAACATCTATTTGCAGCTGCTTACAATGCTACTGTCCACTATGATTCCAATGACAAGTACTACCACCTCTCAAGGACTCTGCCACTCCTGCCATTTAGATCCTACCATTAACAATACCTCTGATAGGATCTCTGAATCTCCTGAACGCACCAGGTTGCCTGAATTTTTGAATTGAATATTTCAATGTCAGAATACTTATTTACCTATCTTCATGAAAGAATAAATATAAAGAGGCACATTTTTACAATCCCTAGGGCTAGCGGGGAATCAGGGCCAAAGTTTCTAACCAACCTTGGCCTTTGGGGAGTTAGCTCAAATTAGCCATGACTCCCCAAAGCCACAAAGGAAAGAGAATGATACAAGGGCAGCCATTCCTTTTGTTTATAAACTCAATTCTGGCCAAATAACCATTGAACTTGTCAGTTGTCCAGGTTCTGCAGCAAGACTTTTCAGTATCATACAGTACAAGCTTCTTAGTCATGTATATCAGGAAATAGCTTGCCAAAGTTTCCACATGGTCACTTGGACTGGAACTAGGTGGGGAATATGTGTTCATTCTTCAAAGACTGACTCTCATAAGCCAGTCCATCCCCATTACACAGCTAACCCCCCAATTATTTTTATCCTTAGTTTTTCTTACCAGCTTTAGTTTTTTCTGAGTAACGTTGACACTATAGTGTTCTTGTAGAACTATGCTGTACTTTCGTATTCATCCTCTGTAACCTGTCCTTGCCTCTATCTTCTAGATATTTAATTTTTTTGAAAAAAATATAAGTTTGTGGTTGAGTTTCCTATGCATCCATATCAATTTCTTTAGAAAAATACCTCTTTATCACCTCATTGGAATGATTTATCCTTGTCCACGAAATTTTAGCCCTTCTTGCCCTGAATCAACTGAAATCTGCTCTCCCCAAATCTGGAGTGCTTGCTAGATTGTTCCCAGTTTTCCACTCCTTTATCTCTTTTCAAGGTCCTCATTATTTCCACCTTTCCATTTCACACCTCCAAGACTTTGTACTACCTATCCCCTATGCCTCTTCACCTCCACCGCACGGAGTCTCTCTCTTTCCTTAAGATGCAACGTAGGCACTCTATTCTGCATGAAACTTTTTCTGATCTCACAAACTGTGGGTGCCTTCTCTCCCAAAATGCTTTGTCTATATGTGCATTTATTAACTTTATATTTATACACTATATGCTTAATATGCATTATTTTTGTCTTTCCCATTAGAATGTAAGCTCATTGAAAGTAAAAATGTGTTTCTTTTCTTTTTTCTTTTCTTTTTTGGTATTTGTTCCTCCAGTGTCTAGCACATGGCAGGATCTTATTAAATACTTGTTGATTGATTGTGACCAGTCCCTTTCTGTTCGTAAGAATCACATCCAGAATAGAATGAGGTCTTAATTTATTGTTTTATTGATTGTCTAGACTTGATAAGTATTAATAATGCAAATTAAACTTAAAAGTGTTGAATATATGTATATGTATCTCTCTCTCTCTATATATATATCTATATATACGTATACATATATATTTCTTCATAGAATCTAGTTGCTAAATAATTATCAGTTTCCCCAGATGGTAGCCTACTATCAAAGTGTCAAAGGAACTCTTTCCCCATAGATCCCTGAATTTTAAGTGTGTTTTAAAATTTTTGATTTTGTCTTAAAAATTTTATTTGAGGATATATTTTCTTAAGCTTCCCCAGAAGTTGAAATGTCTTTTTATAGATATTTATAGATGAAACATAGAAAAGAAGGAGGAAGCATATAAGCTTCAGTTTCAAAGGGTATTGTTGATATCATTGGAAAATAAAATATCCCCACTCTCATTTGCATTACCATCCTTATAGACACATATTCATTTAATATCTACTGTATTTAGAGCTTTGTGCCAGGTATTAGGGACACCAAGACATGGTCTCTGGCCTCATAAGCCTCAATAAACTACAAAGTTATGAAATGGCACATAATGCCTCAGAAACTCAAGCCTACTCTATATATGATATGTAGTTTTAAACATTCTAGAGATCTGGTTTATATAAATTTTCCTTGATCAGTTATGAAATTGGTCCATTGGTGAAACTCAGTGGATTATATTTCCCAAACCAATGGCTAAGAGGACCAGGAGTTCTCAGCTCAGTAATCCCCATTCACATGCCAGAAGAAAAAGGGTTGGAACTTTGGCACACTGTTTTTCAAGCATTCCCACCCCTGTACTAAGAGGCACTTGCTTGTTTTCTATTCAAAAGATAATTCCATTAAAAGTCAAACTGAAATGTGTCTTTGGAACAGCTCTGGGTTTCTCTGACTGTGTATCATAACACTCAATTTCCCTGGTTACAAAGTCTTTAAAAGTAAGGTACTTCCAATTAGATTAATCATTCTAAATATTGCTTCTTACTGACTGTAAATGTATAGTATAGTGATAGGTAGCATTTGAATGGTTCCTTAAAGAATGAATAAATGGATAATGACACAGACTTAGGTGATGTAGATCCTTAAAGAATAATTGTGAATATGAAGAACATCTTCCAAAGTATCCAGTTGATGGCCCACATAGAATTTGCCCAACAAATTACCAGCTGCTTCTGTGTAAAGGTAAAAGGACACTTCCTGGGGGTCGCCAGAGAGGAGTGTCTGTCCCTTACCTCAGTAACTCCATGGCTGCTGGCTCTGCCCACAACAGCATTACTACCAAGTAAACATGTATTAACTGATACACGGGAAAGGGGTGTCCAGGTAATAATTTCACTCAACAGTTTCCCAGGGTTGGGGATGGATTGCTTCATCCCTTCCACATGGTCATGATTTTGAAAATAAAACAAAATTATTGGCGATTTATAGTAGTACTGTATGATTAATACTTTATTATAGTACTGAATAGATGTAGCCTTTAGTAGGAAAAATAACAATTGCATCCACTTATTGAGTCTTCTGTGACTTAGGACACATTGTTGCCCAATTCATTGCTATGTGTTTATTTTTTGTTATATATGATGTGTCCAGTACAGAGGAGATAACTTATTGATGTTATTTTATCAAGATAGATCAGTAACCAATTGATGTTCATTGGTTAAATGGTATTAGAGAAATATTAATTGGCAAGCCACATGGAGGGATACATTGTATGGGAGTTTAAAAGTGGTAGGAGTAGAAATATATCTCCCAACTCCTCAGAGTGGTCCCTTAGAACCCTGGGTTGAGAGAGTAACTAGACTAGTTCTGGGGAATTTAACTGTTATTCCAAGTGTGGGTTGGGAGAGTGAGCTCAGAACCTAGGTGCTACACTTGTAAGGTAGAGTCTATGAGTATTATCATGCCTATTTTACAAAAAAGGAATTTGAAGTTCAGAGAAATTAGGTGTCTTACCAAGTGTCACACCCTTGTGAATGTTGAAGGTGGGATTCCAATCAACATTTGATGTCAAATCCAACCATGTTCTATGATCTACCTCTTCCTCTAGTTTCTTCCTTAATATGACTAATAATTTGTTGTTGCATAATAGCTTTAAAAAACCACAAAGTGTCTTTACTATGGATTATCTATATATGTATACATATAAGCATATGTGTATATGCACACATATATGTATATCACACACATACATGGTTGTTGTCCTTTAGCTGGAAGAGGACTAAAATGATATAATTATGTTGGGGTCAAGATACAGTGTGTCTGACTGTGACTGATCAGACTAATAATATGAGTTTAGAAGGCTCTCACATTTCTTTTGTACAATAGCAACTCTGCTTTGCTCATGGAATACAGCACTTTCTCTGATGTGGACATGCCATACTGGTTGGTCCTGTGCCAGTGTCTCCCATGTTACCCAATTAATTACAAAATTCTTTAGAGAGATCTTGAGAGTGTCTTTGTACCACTTCTTTGACTTCCATGTGAGCATCTGCCTTGTGTGAATTCTCTGTAAAATAGTCTTTTAGGTAAATGTATGTTTGGCATTCAAACAACATGACCAACCCATCAAAGTTGCATTCTCTTGTTGGTTTTGAATGCTTAGTAATTCAACTTGAAAAAGGAGCACAGTGTACAGTATCTTATCTTGCCAGTTGATCTTTAAAAAATCTTCCCAAGACAATTCAAATGGAAGTGATTCAGTTTCCTGGCCCAGCACTAGTATGCTGTCTAGGTTTTGTAGGTATACAATGAATCAGCACAACAGCTCTGTAGACCTTCAGTGTGGTAGTCAGTCTAATACCTCTTCTCTCCTACACCTTCCTTTGAAGCCTTTCAAACACTGGTCCATTGCTCTGGCAATGCATGTATCAACTTCATCATCTACGTGGAGATCCTTGGAAAAGGATACTGCCAACATAAGTGAACTTGTGCAAAGCATTCAAAACTTTTCCATTTGCCAGAGCCAATGTTTCCATGTATAGATGGGGTGCTGCTGGCTGGTGGAATACCTGTGCTTTCTTAGTGTTATTAGGTCAAAATTAGTACAAGTGACAGAGAATTGAACCATATTCTGTTTCATCTTGGCCTTAGAAGCACAATTATACGAGAACAAAAAGTCATACACCAACTTTTCCTCCACTTTAGTCTTGGCTTGTAGCCTTTTAAAATTAAATAATTTACCATCAGTATGGTAACTGATCTTGATGCTGTTTTTGTCCTCATTGAAGGTTTCCAACAACATAATTGAAAACACCATGCTAAAAAAGTATGGGAGCAAGCACACAGCCCTGTTTCACGCCATTGGTAATTGGTTAAGCCAGGGAGCAGTGTGGCAAAACACCTGGTGCTGATTCTATTCCAGCTGAAATTTACAAGGCAGGGGGTCCACTTCACATACAAAAGCTGACTGAAATCTTATGGCAAGAGGAGGTTACCCCTCAGGAGTTCAAGGATGCCTGTCATCTCTATCTTTAGAAGAAAAGGAAATAGGTTGTTCTGTGACAATCAGATATGGGATTGGGGCAGTGGCTGGGGGTCAAGATTTTTGTCAGAATACTCTTTAATAGGTTGATCCTTGAGCTGGAAGATGGTCATCTACATGAAAGCCAGTGTGGCTTCAGAAAGGGCTGAGGAATAATCAATATGGTGTTTGCTTCCCGAAAGCTCTAGGAGAAATGCCAGGAGCTGACCGGAGGTCTGTGTACAACGTTCATTGGTCTGACAAAGGCCTTTGATGCTGTCAGTCATGAGGGTTTATGGAAGATCATGGTAAAATTTCATTGCCCAGAGAAATGTATTAGTATTGCATATCAGTTTCATGATGGCATACTTGCATGGGTTCTGGATAATGGGTGACATATGCATATATGCAATGTATATAATTCCTCAATGGATTATAAATTCCACGAAAGCATGGCAAACATACATGTATGTATGATCATGTATGTATATATGTGTTTATATATGTATAATATAATCTAGTGTTTAATACATAGTTGTTGAGTGAATTAATAGCTAGTACCTTATTTGATAAATATTGAATTGTGTTGAATTAAATCAAATTAAATTGATGAATACCTAAAAAAAAATATGAGTCCTGTACGAGTCCTATACTGTCACTATTTTATCCTGGACTGAGAAACATATAAGGCAGAAAAAGTTTTATTTTCCCAGGACATATATCTTTACGATTTTTATTAACCATTGTCATGAATACAAATATGTGTGTTTGACAGGCTCAGGAAACAGACCAATCTGGAGCGAGCTTTTTTAGTGAGATTAAAGATAGTAAACAATATTTGACTTGGGGAACAAATACAACAGCCCCATTTGCTGAAACTTTCAGAGTAATGATAAATAGTGTGCCTCCTGTTCTATTTACTGCACTAAGTTGATTAACCTGTTCAATGAGTGTATATGAGGATGACCAAAGCTGACCTCACATCAAAGAGTGCTGTTACCACTGTGTGCGCTGACCTGAATTTGAATTGTTCACTAGGTTCTTTAATTGAACCACAGATGTGCTGGAGAGGAAAAGAGGCATTTTAGGTTGGCAATGCGTTTATTTTCCCAAATGTGTTCAGTTACTCAGAATATGCAATCCCAGACACTGATTTCACTAAGCTGGCTTCAAATGCTTTCCCACCTTACAAACACTTAAAATATGACAATCCTCTTTCACACAGTTTTAACAGTTTTGGTTTATGTGTCATAGCTTATCAGTCTGCATTACTGTTAAATCATGAAGGATGAGGCAGTGGGAGGGTTTTTAAAATCACTCTCTACCACTGAGAGATGTTTTTCTTATTCAGTATCACCAAGAAAAGAATGATAGATTGATCACTGAACTTGTAGCTAGGAAGAAGACGTGTTTGAATCCCAACTCAGAATCATAGCTACAAAACCCTAGACAAGCAATTTTTATTTTTGGGGGGAGCCTCAGTTTCCCCATCTGTAAAATTGGGACAACAGTACTAGCTGCCTTATAAGGTTGTTGTTCAAATTGCAGGAGATGATGGATATGAAATACTTTGCAAAAGCAAAGAGCTACATAAATTTTAACCATTATCATCACTAACATTTTAGGCTATTATCATCAAGGAATTCCTGCTGCTTTGAACTCTATCTGGGCTTCTTAAGATGCTTCTTAAATGAAGAAGACTGGTTAACACCCACCTACACCCACATGCATACTCCTAAAATATGAAAACTTTATTAGGGTCTTTTTTCCCCATCATGGTAGTAATCATAATAATAATTTTTTTTTGCTTTTTTGGAGGGCAATTGGGGTTAAGTAACTTGCCCAAGGTCACACGGCTAGGTTTTTGTTTGTGTGGGGTAAGTGTCTGAGGCTGGATCTGAACTCAGGTCCTTCTGACTCCAGGGCCAGCGCTCTACTCACTGCACCACCTAGCCGCCCCGATAATAATAATTTTTATGTAGCACTTTAAGGATTGCAAACTACTTCCCCCTTTACCTCTCTCTCTCCTCTGTATACATATGAACATAACACACACACACACATATATACATATATATACATAAATACACATACACATGCACACATATATAAATCTCATTTGTTCAACAAACCAGAGAGGTAGGTGCTATTGTGTATATTTTACAGATGAAGAAACTGAAGCTTAGAGAGTTTAAGAGATTTGCTCGGTGTCACACAGCTGGTAAATATCTGAGATGGGATTTGAACCCCGGTCTTCCCTATTCCAAGTATAATGCTTTATTCTAAAAAAAACAAAAAAACCTGCTGTATCACCTTACTGGAATCATGGTGTTTTGGGGTTTTGTTGTTGTTGTTGTTGAGAGAATTATAATAGAGGATCCTATAAAAGTAGTGTGGTAGATAGAAGAATGAGTACTGATTTGTGATTCAGGAGACCTGGGCATTAGTCTAAGCTCTGCTACTAAGTATATATATGACCATGGACTTTACTTATACATTTCTCAGGATGTCAGACTCCTCTGTCAGTTTGCAAACATTTTTAAGCACTCATTAAGTGCTAGGCATTGTGTATATAAAAGGAATACTGTATACACTGAGAATACAGAGAAAAGGGGAAACATTCCCTGCCCTTAATGAGCTTACACTTCTAATGGATAATATGGTAATGATAACAGACAATTTCTTTATGTATAGCTTCCACAACTTACAAAGCAATTAACTAAAAACAAACCTGTGAGTTATGCCTAAGTTTTGTTGCTTCCATTCCACAAGTGAAACTGAAGTAGAAATCTCACTTTCTGCAAGAAGGTTTTCTTGATCTATCCCCTTAATGCTAGTAGTTCCTTCCCTCTTTGCACAACTCTGGCTCACTTAAATCCAACTCACTTGCAAGTCAAGATATCACCCTCCTGACGTCATTGGTCCTCTTTGAGAATGAAGGATGAACAACAATCTCCAATTTAATCATTCCTTTGTATATCTTGTTCATACATATTTGTTTGTATGTTATGCCCCCCATTAGACCATGAACTTCATGAGAGCAAGGACTTTTTCCCCCCATTTTCTTTGTGTCCCTAGCACTTAGCACTATTTCTATTCAACTTGATTTGAAATTCAAAATCTGTACTCAAATTCAGTCTTCTGACTCTAAGTCATGAAAATTGGTTCTATGAGATGATTTCTAAGGTCTCTTCTCTGTTTGCTCTAACTTTCTAGGCTTCCAGCAATTCTGATTTTCCATAATGTTTAATTGGACAGAAGGGTTGAAACTAGGCAGCTGGGTGGTACAGAAGACAGAAGACTGGAAGACCTGAGTTTGTGATCCCACATCAGACACTAACTGTGTGACCCTAGGTAAATCACTTAACTTCTCAGTTTCTTCATTCATTAAATGGGGATAATAATAGCACTTACTTCATAGGGTTGTTATGAGAATCAAATGAGTTAACATGAAAAGGTCTTTGCAAACCTTAAAATGCTACATAAATGCTAGACATTATTATTGAAACAGGTCTTGTCTTAGAAGATAATGGGTCTCCCTTCACTAGAAGTCTTCATTCCAAGGATGAATCAGATTTTTGCATAGCTTCATATAGAAGGTGGCTCTTGAGCTAAGTTTTGAAGGAGGCTAAAGATTTCAAGAGACAAACATAAGGGTGGGGAATGTATTCTAGCCTATGCAGGGGCAGATATGGGAGATGAAACGCTCTGTGTGAAGAATAGTGAGTTGGCCAGTTTGGCAGGACCATAGTTTGAATGGGGAGTAACGTATAATAAATCGGGAAAGGTAGAGTCATTAACTTTTAACTAGAAGAGATGTTGGGATCATCCAATATAATCTCCTCATTTTTAGATGAAAAAATGAATTCTAGAGAGGAGAAATGTTTGCCCAGTGTCACAATAGATTGGTGAAGGGCTTTAAATGAAAGAGATGTTTGCATTTGACCCTAGAAGCAATAGGGAGTCAGGGAAGTCACAATGGTCAGACCTTTTACTTTACAAAAGACTTGAATTTTTATAGATTAAAATAATTCCATTGGAAGAAAAGATAAATCTTGATCTTTTTTTTTCTTTTATAGATATCTTTTGAAAATAACTTTCTCTGAAGACTAGACTTACTTTTCAAAAAATAAAGACCTACATTAGACACATTTTGATATATGATCTTGGACAGAATAATTTCTTTTGTGAAGTTAGTGAGTCAGGTGGGGTTGGGAAGAAGCGGAGGGAGTTCTATTTATGTTTGCGCTGTTGGCAAAATCCCATTAGCGGTAATTCCATCTCTAAGTGGAAGGCATTATATTATTTTATTGTGCAGCCCAGATCCCCGGCCCATCAGTCCAGCCTCGGCTCTTCACAAAGAGAGCAGCAGGAGGCTCAGGATTTTTGTTCCTCAGCAAGTCTGGCTACCACTAATCCCACCTCTAAGTGGAGAGCATTATATGACTTTACTATGCTGGCTGGAGTTCCCGGCAGTGACGCCTTTGCTGTAGACTGACAGCAGCAGCCGAAGCCCAGGGACAGGTTCTTTGCATGGCAAAAGACTGAATTACTTTCTGGGAAGAGGTTAGACACTTAGTGTCTTGGAAGCCACCAGAGCACCAGCACCTCCATCCTCCTCACCAGGCCTTCAGGGGAACCAGTGATCTCTTTCTGATTCTTATTCTGGCCCAGAGTGACCTGGGGGACCAGCTGCATTTTTCAAAAATAGCATTTCCCATTCCCTTGCCATTCATCTCCTCATTCCTCCCTAAGATCCCTTAGTAAAGAGCAAGAAATTTAGATAACAAAAAAGAAAATGCTTAAAACATTAAAATGAACACAAAAGCTGATTGGAGAGAAGGTATCTGGGGCTGTATCAGAAAATAGGTGGAAAATACTACAGATGGGATGGAAAAAGAAGTGAATACCACAGTGGTAGGCATGGGGTAGAGGGTGGAGAAGGGGGGGAGGTGTGGACCAAATGAACTAGTTTTAAAATAAAACCAAGATTTTCCTACAAATTTCCTGATCCTGATGGATTAGTAAGTATAACAGGGAAAAAGAATGTGTATGAACGTACTACTTTATTAGAAATGTTGGTTTCCTTCTTGCCCCTTTGTTTTTAAAGACTGGGTGTCCTTATCTTGCCCAAGCTGGGAGCAGAGGGACCACTCACTTTCTTATCCCACTGTTGATCTGCATGGGAACTTTGATCTGCTCTGAGGTGTGCCAGCCTCAACTTCCCCAGGAACAAGGATTACAGGCATGAGTGATCATGCCCAACCTTCCTGCCTTCTGGAAAAATATTTGCTGGCACTGATGGAAATACCAGTGAGATATTGAAAAAGCCAATGAATCCAGGCCAAAAACAAATTTCTCCACTTTACCACTTCACAAATGGGGACAGTCCTAGGATTGGCCCAAGTGCTTTCTGTCCCCAGACTAGGATTTGCTCAGTGATTTTGGGACAGTTCTTTTTCCTTAGTTTTCTTTGTTGTTAAATGGGAACTCAAAGTGTACCTCATAGATCTGTTGTAAAGAATTCTATTGGATTTGAGGTTGGGTATTTTGGCTGACAAGAATTATGCTTAAATGCATGCAGTCCAGTCTGGTTGGTCAAAAGGGTTCTAGATCCCTGTACACCTTGGATGAGAGGAATTAAGGTTCCAACCACTTGAAGACCATAGGAGCCAGTAGGGTAAGCAGAGTGCATATGGGGGTGGGGGTGGGGCAGGTTGGTAGCTGCAAGAAATGGTGAGGGGAGGATGGAGGGTGTTGTATTTACATTTTCATCATTGACAAACATTCCTTTAATGGTAATTTCATCTTTAAGTGGAAGACACTATTTTATTTGCAGAGAGGCTAACAATCTTTTTGACATTCTGTCTATGTAATTCCTGGATCTTGGCAGCTGAACTTTTTCATGATAGTCTGGGATGAAATCTCTCTCTCTTTCTGTCTCTGTCTTTCATATGTATACATATTTGTATATGTATATATTACATATATATGTACACAGATATAGACAGACACACATATTTGAACATATATTGTGAAAGGGTATTGATATATGCATTTGTATATGCATGCATACATATGTGTACATGTATGTTTATAGATAATACCTCATATTTAAATTCTAGCTATATATGCAATATATAACTAGCATTTATATATGCCATTCAAAAGTTTGAAAAATAATTTGCATAGGTTATCTCATTATCTTCATAACAACCCAGGGAAGTAGGTGATGTTATTATTCCCATTATACATATGAGGGAACTGAGGTTCATAGAGGTTTAATGAATTGCCTAGGGCTACACAGCTATTAAGTATGAGGCAGATTTCAAACCCATGACTTCCTGACTCCAAGTCCGAAACTCTATGCATGTGTTACCTAGCTGACCTATGAGTTTGGTATTAAGTCCATATGATTATTAGGCCTTCTCTTAAAAGCTAATCTAAAGCATTCCCCAAACAGTATAAGAAAATTGGGCAGAGACACACAAATTTCAAACAATGTGAAAGGGAGCTCCGAACAACTTCTGGAGCCACAGCACCCACAGAACGGCACAGAGAAGCTAACCTCCTGCTGAGGACAGCCCAGCAGCCCTTCAGGGAGAGGCCAGCGCAGCACTCTGAGAGCAGGCAGCACAGCGCGCTGGGAACAGACAGCGCAGCCTGCAAGAGCCAAGCCCAGGTCCGCGGTTTTAGCCCCAGGGCGGCTAGACCTTCAGCCGGCTGGTGGAACCCCAGAACATCAGCAATTGTGGTGATTCCAGAATTATCAGCACAGATATGCCTAGGACAAAGTGAGAGGTTAGTGCCCTATGGACTTTGGGACCAGTATTTGGGGAACACGTGGTTTCCTCCCCTGGGGGCAAAAAGCTGCTGAAGAAACAGCTGCACAGAAGCCATTTGCAGCTTCAGTAGTGGCTCTAGCTCCTGGTCTGAGAACTGTAGGAAGATCCAGCAATCAGTCTGGGGGTTAATCGCTTTTGCTTTAAACTGCCTGGATCTGGATTGTGGTCTGGGGGGGGGGGGAGTTTGGGGTGGGTATCCAACTTGACAGAGTGGGTGGAGGCTTTACAGAGGCCACCCAACTGGCGGAAGTTGTGAAGACCCCACGTTTAGGCGGAAGCTCCCCTGTCTGGTAGCAGAGTCCTACTATGGCAACAAGCCTCAAAATCAAGTAATTAAGTGGCAATATGCCTAGGCAAACAAAACAAAATAAACAAAAAAGTTCAACATTGGACTCCTATTTTAGGGGCAAAGAGGCTCAAAGCATGGAGGAGGACTGTGAGGTCAGAACTCCTGCACCAAAAGCCCCAAATGAAAATATAAGCTGGCTACAGGCCATAGAGGACCTTAAGAAGCAGATAAGAGAAGTGGGGGAAAATTTGGGAAGAGAAATTAAAAAGATGCAAGAAAAGTATGAAATGACAGTCAACAGCCTGACTGAGGAAAATAACACCTTAAAAAATAGAGTAACTCAAATGGCAAAAGAGGCTCAGAAAGGCAATGAGGAGAAGAATGCCTTAAAAAGTCGAATTTGCCAGATGGAAAAAGAATCTCAAAAGCTCACTGAGGAGATTCATTCCTTCAGAGTTAGACTGGAGCAAATGGAAGCTAGTGACTTTATGAGAAATCAAGATACTATTAAACAGATCCAAACAAATGAAAGAATAGAAGGCAATGTGAAATATCTCATGGGAAAAACCACTGACCTGGAAAATAGATCCAGGAGAGACAATTTAAAAATTATTGGACTACCTGAAAGCCATGATCAAAGAAAGAACCTAGAAATCACCCTCCAAGAAATTCTCAAGGAAAATTGCCCTGATGTTCTAGATCCAGAGGGCAAAATAGAGGTTGAAAGAATCCACAGATCACCTCCTGAAAAAGATCCCAAAAAGAAAACTCCCAGGAATATTATAGCCAGGTTCCAGAATCCCCAGATCAAGGAGAAAATACTACAAGCAGCCAGGAAGAAACAATTTCAATATTGTGGAAACACAATCAGAATAGCCCAGGACCTGGCAGCTTCTACACTGAGGGATCGAAGGGCATGGAATATGATATTCCAGAGGGCAAAAGAACTGGGAATGAACCCAAGGGTCACCTACCCAGCAAAACTGAGTATCTTGTTTCAGGGGAAAATATGGTCATTCAGTGGAATAGAGGACTTTCAAGCATTCTTGATGAAAAAACCAGAGTTGAATAGAAAATTTGACATTCAGACACAAGAAGCAAGAGATGCTTGAGAAGGCAATCAAAGAAAAGAAATCAAAAGGAACTTATCAAAGTTGGACTATTTACAGTCCTACATGGAAAAACAATAACTGTGTTTGATGAAACCTTTCTCATTATGAAAATAATTGAAGAAGGGTACATGGCATATGTTCATAGGTATACATGGATAGAGGGCACAGGTTGAATTTGATGGGAAGGGATGATTATTTTTTTTTGGAGGGCAGTTGGGGTTGGTGACTTGCCCAGGTTCACGTGGCTGGGTTTTTGTTTGTGTGTTGGGTGTCTGGGGCCGGATCCGAGCTCGGGTCCTTCTGGCTCCGGGGCTGGCTCTCTGCTCGCTGCACCACCTAGCCGCCCCAAGGAAGGGATGATTCTTTAGGGGTGAAGTCAAGAGGTGTGAGAGGAAAGTGGCAAGAGGAGATGGAGAGAGACAGGGTAGGGCAAACTATCTCATGTAGAAGAGGCAAGGGGAAGTAGTTGCAGGGGAGGGGAAGAACAGGAAGGCAAAAAGGCAAAAGCATATTCTCATTGAAGTTGGCTCAAGGAGAGAAACACATACATACTAAATGGAATATCTTACCCTCACTCACTCTCCTGAGTAGGGGAAAGGGGGATGAGAGAGGGGATGATGGAGGGGAGGGCATTCGGAGAGAGGGGAGGTTAGAAGTACCCACTATCAAAGAGGGACAGGATCAAAGTAGGGAATGGACCAGATGGGAGGTGAGACAGGTGGGAGGGAAATATAAGCAGTCTTTTACAATATATCTACTATGGTAATGCTTTGCATAGATATACATGTACAACACATACTGAATTGCTTATCTTCTCAGAGGGAGTGGGTGACAAGGGAGAAAGGGAATGGATCTGATAATCGAAGTTTTAAAATTAAATGTTTCATAAGATGTCCAGGCAGTGGGGCTCAGAGATTCACCTTGCCCTAATGGCAAAGTCGAAGGGACTATGGGAGAAGATATGGGAGAGAGCAGATTGGATGAGGGGATATCTAGTGGGACTGCTATTCTGGGGTGGTGGGTAGGGAAAAAATGGGGGGGAAATGTAACTCATAATCTGGTGGAAATGAATGATGTAAACCAGAAGTTAATAAAGCATTTGTTTAATTAAAAAAAAGAAAGAAAATTGGGCAGAGAGAACATCATCCTGAGTAGCTATCAGCTCACCAGCCGGCCAGCATACTGTGCTGATGCTGGGGCTCCTAACAAGTGTACAAAGGTGGCACTGGAAGGGTCTTCATGCATGAAATGTTTCTGCCCCAGGACATTTTGTTTGCCACTGTGTGAAAAATCTGACTGGGCTTGAAAAATGCGACTTGCTAGAGCCACAGCCTATGTCTACCCAGGCAGCAAAGTGGGTAATTGAAGCAATCACTCTGGAATTTCCAGCAAAAGCTTGTTGTTGGGGAAATAAAATCTGAATCAGTTATCCCTTTTTTGAGCACCAGTAGATTGCGCTTTGGCTGACAGTGTGGACTACTGTGATCTCTAAAGCATTCAAAATGATGACCCAAATGGTGATGAGCAGATATATGTGGATGTCAACAAGCTGTAGTCAGTGAAATCAGGATCATAAATCTAGAGCTAGATGAGAGGTCACCTAACCTAATTCACCTAACCTCTCCCAGCCTCAGTTTCCTCATCTGTAAAATGAGGAAGTTAACCTGGATACTTATTCTATGATCTTATGACTCTATAACCCTCCCATTTTACAGTTGGAAAAACTAAGTTCAAGAGAGGTTGTGATTTTTCACACAGATAATGATTGAGCTGTCCACTGTTCCATAAAGAAGTCATTTGGAGTGGAAAGGAGTAGCATTTATTACAATTGTTATTCAGTCTTTTCAGTCATGCCTAACTTTTTGTGACTCCATTTGGGGTTTTCTTAGCAAAGATGCTAGAGTGGTTTGCCATTTTCTTCTCCAGCTTATTTTACAGTTGAGGAAATGGAGGCAAACTTGCCCAGGGTCACATAGCTAGTAGGTGTCTGAGGCTAGATTTGAACTCAGGAAGATAAGTCTTCTTGACTCCAGGCCCAATACTATCCACTATGGTGCCACCTAGCTGCCCTCACTTATTAAACATTCACTAAGTACTAGGCATTCTTCTAAGTAGTGAAGATAGAAATATGAAAATAGAGACAGCCCCTGCCTCCAAAGAGCTTACATTCCAATAAAGGAAGATAGCACATAATAGAGGAGGAAGAGTCTTGGAAGGGAGAATTAGTCTGGAAAGTCACAGGGATAGTGAGTTGACGAAATATTGTGGGTAGTGGTATGCCAGTAAATGATTAACAACCAGCTCTCTGGGAACAATAAAACCATTGTACACATCACACATTTTAAAATTTAATTGGCATCCTTAACATTTTCTCTATCACTTTCTTAAGTTACACAAAATAATAACCAAATCTTGATTTGTAGTGTTTGCTAATTTCCAATGGTATAAGGCTTATACTGAAAGTTTAACAATCAGCTCCTGTAAGCTGGTGTGAGCTTGCTCCAATACACCCCTAAGTATAAGGCAATCAATCAAGATTTCCTTGCAAGAAGTAAAGGTACTTATTATTTGATTACCCAGAGAATGATATAGAAAGGTTGGAAGGAGATTATAGAGGAGGGAAGAAGGAAGGAATGATACCTTGGGTAGATGGGTGGATGAGAGAAAGTGGTAAGGCATGGTAAGATCTCTGGGACCAAATATTGGAATAATGGGATAAGTGGGCTAGTTTGTACTCAATAAACAATGAAATAGCCTAGAACCTGGAGTAGGGGCTCCAAAACTGTGGATTAACTTCCCTGAGGATCAAAAACATGGATTCTATAGGTCCAGGTCCAATATGAGGGTGCTGCTCCATGAGGGGAAAAACAGGACAGTGTTGGCAGACAGATGGTAAGATGGTTGGGGTAAGTAAATTGTCTCACCAAGGGCTGGAGGGTGGAGAGCTTCTCTCATTTAAGGAGGGTGCTCAGATCAGCCATCCCTTCATTTTCCACATAGTTGCACTTCTCTGGACTTCATCACATCCCCTCCCCACCTTTGCTGGGGCACCTTACACCTTCATTTCAGCTCTTCACTTTTGTGTGTTCTGTCTTCCCCAATTAGATTGTAAGATCTGATAGAACCACGATTGTTTTTTGCCTTTTTTTTTCTATCCCTAGGATTTAGCACAGTACCTGGTATGTAGAAGACATTTAATAAATGCTTATTGATTGACTGACTTCCACAGGTTTAGAAAAGGTGAGAAAGTTGAGCATGTAGCTGGAGTGAGGGATAGTTGATGGGCAGCTCAATCACTGTTCTAGATTTCAGAGAGTACTCATAGACCTGGAACTGAATTGGTGAATTGGGTGGGTCATCTGTGGAGGATTTATGGAGCAACATGTACAAGAATTACTCAGCATGAATTGCTGCTGGGTTGGGAGCCACACACTTGGAGAGAATACCTACCTCGGTGAGCTCATAGATCCTTTGAAGTAATCACCCAGCTTTTCAGTGAAAGATGGATTCATCTTGTTTGTGTGGGTACAAGCTAACAGACAGGGTACAATACAAAGAGGAAAGACGTGGCTGTTGTAGCCAAACCCTGGCCCAATCATAGGAGTCAACCTATCCTTTGAGTACACACACACACACACACACACACACACACACACACACACAAACACTGACTTAGAGTGACAGTGAAGCCCCTTAAATGCCAGAAATTACTACAAAGATCAAATAAAGCTGGAGATCCTAAGATGAAAACCAGCATTAGAAAGGTAAAAGTTCTATTTAACTTTTTTTAGATAAATAAGTTAATTTAAATATAACTTTGTGTAGTTTCTTAGAACACTTAATTTTAAGACAGAATAATCAGTTTAAAATTAATGTAGTTTATTAACAATTAAAAGTGATAACGCAAGCCCAGAAAGGTTGGAGGTGAAATGTTGAGTTTCCTTTGATAGGTAGAGTAATTACAAAGTGTGCTTTTGAAGTTCAAGAAGACAGCCTTAGGACACAACATTTTTAAAGTAAAAATTGGCTTGCACTCTGTTCAAGTGATTTATTTTGCACTAAGAAATGGGTGTGAGGCATGATGTGATTTAAAATTTCATCCCTTGATGGAACTGCTTGAGGGTGACATGAATTTTTTTCTCTCCTCTCCTCTTTTTTTTTTTCTCGTGTGTGTGTATGTGTGTGTGTGTAGCTTATGAAGTTGCATATCTAAAAAGTTAATCTTATGAAATTTTTCAAGAACTTAAGCAAACATTCTTTTGGTGTTGAACAAAAAGGGACTAAGCATCTTGCTTTCTCCCTGACACTCGAGAAGATCAGAAATATTCAGAAAGCTATTTTCCTAAGGTTGAGAGTGCTTAAGAGGGTGTTTTCAATTTCCCCATTGCTGTTTATGCTGTTTGTACTGTAGCTCTCTCCAGAATACGTTTTCCCTCTTCTATAGAAGCTGTCCTTTTACTATGTTGAATATGAGGGTGGCATAGAGATATCTCAAGGGAAGAAGTTTCAAGGAGTGTAAATTAGTTTAAATGGGACACATAATAATACCAAAAGTTAGCATTTTATACAGCACTTTTTATGTTTTCAAAGGTTTTACTCATAATGCCTCATTTGATCCCCACAAGAGCCCAGGTTCTATTCTCATTACCCTCCTTTTA
The DNA here is from genome assembly GCA_011680675.1 of Gymnobelideus leadbeateri. NCBI lineage: Eukaryota > Metazoa > Chordata > Mammalia > Diprotodontia > Petauridae > Gymnobelideus > Gymnobelideus leadbeateri. The sequence continues at coordinate 16,274 of WOXC01004581.1, read as the reverse complement.
CAGATGAGTAAATTTCTAGAGAAGCAGTGACTTTCCCAGGGTCATGCAGCTACTATATCCTTGAGGCAGGATTTTAATTCAGTCCTTGATAACTCCAGATCCAACACTCAAAGTAGTAATTCACCTAGGTGACCCCCACAGCAGTTCATAGTAGTGTTATTTGTTCTTGGTTTTCAAAGAGGACCATGGCATCAAAAAGGCAATGCCATGACTTGTAAGTGAATTGGATTTAACTGAGGCAGGGCTGTGAAAGGTCACCAGCCTCACTTTCTCCTCTGGTGTCATCTGGGTCCATTGGCAAGATATAGATCAGGATGACTGGAGATGGTCCCCATTCATAGTAATATTTTGCACTTGAATACAAAGCTGTCCTTTGAGACGGCAATTGCTTTTTTTCCCAACTGAACACTTGTAATCAACTTTTATAGTTTAAGAATTCAAAAGAATTAAATTGTGAAATGCGCATTGATCCCACTTACCTACATTTAACAGTACAGTAAAGTTTCACCCAATTCTACCAATAATGTCATAAAATAGCATCAGAATCTCAGTGATTCCATTGAGAATTCTTTGACCCAGAGTCACATGAAATTCTCCAAAACAAAAGCTATAGAAAGGAGTGACTTTGCAACCTGAAATTTATCCTAAGTTGTTGTTGTTGTGTTTGTCCTTCATTCTTGAGGATGACCATGAGATCAGGGAGATGATGACATAACTTGCTGTTGACTTTGATTTGAGTGAGGAAGGTCTGTGAAAGGTCTCAGATCCATTGGTGAGTTAGGGGGATGTCTTCTTCAAACATTTGAAGACGTTCTCCAGTGGAGTGGGTGAATGAAAACAATTGGTTTCAATGGCAGGCACTGGGGAGCACTTAGAGCTTGGTCAGACATGAAGATGCCAAGGTCAGCCACTGTGTCCTGGGCCATCACTATTCATCTTCACTTTTGTCATTCCACTGGTCTTTGATGACTCAGGAAGAGAGAGTGAGCCTGATGACTTTGTGAAATTCTATCTCACTTAAATCTAATTCATGCACATTATGTCATTGGTTCTCTTTGAAACAAAGACAAACTAGGATGTTCTCTCTCACTAAGAGACAATTATGCCCCTCTTTCTCATCATAAGAACTCACCCTGGTGTCTCTCTAATTCCCTACTCTGACTTCTTGTGCTCTGGATCCTGACTTCTTAGACCTATGGTGTACACCCCAAGCTTTCTGTCCCAGCTGATTTCTTTGGAATTTGGTCTTTTATCTGTTTGATGAACATCTCTTACTTCTAGTTCCCTCTTCTCTTCCTGGGACATATGTAAGACCACTTACCTGACCAGGCTCTGAATCCCAGCTCCTCCTGTCCAGTTCTGACCAATTGCTGCTTAATTAGTGTGCTGCCCTGGAAATACAAGGGGCTTTCCCAAAGAAGTTGAGAGTCTTAAGTTTGAGTCTCATATTAGCTGATAAACTAGTTGTATGACCTTGGGACAATTTTGGGGGGAGTTCTCTTCATCCTTCTGAATCTCTGATCTCTTGTTTCCAAAACAAGAGGGTTAAGGATGATTTTTAAGGTCCCTTACAACCCTGGAATTCTGTGACTGATTCTATGCCCCATCCTTAGGCTAGTAATTTAACCTTTTAATGGACCAGACAACTGTCTAAGACTATAACTTCATTGGCCATTTGCAGTAATAGAGGCTGTTTCCTTATCAACAAGATAAAAGATTTAGTCCAGAAATAAAAATAAAAATGCACAGACATAAAGCTTAAAACTCATGATTAGTGCTGGTGATAATAAAATTTATATATTTTGTAGATAAACAGACAATGAACAGATAGATGGTTTTAGGTGAGATACTAGATAGGGTGTTGAACTTGGGCATCAAGAAGACCCTGAATTCAAATCTTACATCAAATACTTATTAGTTATGTGACCCTAGACAAGTCTCTCTCTCTCTCTCTCTCTCTCTCTCTCTCTCTCTCTCTCTCTCTCTCTCTCTCTCCCTCTCCCACTCTCTCACAACCCCCTTTAGTTCCTGTAGCAGCAAGCACCCCAATATCCCCAGGGTAGCTGCCAACACAGGTTCTTAGATCTGCTTTTGTAAAGGAAAGCAACTCAAAATGGGTTAACAAGCTTACTTTAATCAAACAAACATACATTACCTAGTTCAGGGGAAAAAGGTCAGCACCCCAAACTTCAGAGGTACAGAACTTACAGATCAGACAGGCTTCCAAACTGTCCCAACATTACATGCATCAATACCAAATCACAGTTACCAGAGAGCATCAACATCTGGGTTTTCAAAGCCGGGGGGCTCTCAACAACGCCTTCCCAGAGTCTCATCTGGTCAAATCACACAACACTTCTCAAAGTGAGCCCCAAAGCAAAGCCTCTCATCAGAGTTTATATAGCCTTCTCCTAACTCAAAGATTGTAACAACCTCCTTGACCCACTGCCCAATCACAAAAGTATCAAGGTTGGGCTTCCCTGAAAAACAAGCCTCCCACCACAGGCTCCAGGTGCACCCAAGCTAGGGGCAGGGAAGATCTTTAAATCTGCATTTCCATTACATTCAGCCCCAAGATCTTTCATGCCCATAGCATACACAATTTACATTTGAATTAGCACTAAAACATCTCTTCTAAAGTTACCAAAGTGGCCACTGGGTCTTAAACAAAGTACATTGCATTTTCACATCAATTCACAAAATACAAAGCATTATCACATAAAGTTCTCTTGGGAGGAGGGGGGTGTCCTTCCCACAACACTGCTCCATCCCCTGCTTCCAAGTCCAGAGAGGGAGCTGGGCAACAAAACCAAAGGTGGGGTCCTTGGCACTTCACCCCACCCATCAGTCACAAGTCCATCCTCCCCCTGGGTCCCAAACTGTGGGATGCAGCAAGGAAACACATTCAGTGCCCCTGCTTTGCCACACAGTCCTTATCTTGTCCTGTGGCTGAACTCCAAACTCCTGGGTTCCTTCTCCTCCAGCAGAAGACAGCAGCTCCTGGCTTCTCCACAGGTCTCCATGCAGGCAGCTCACCATTCCTGCTCTCAGCTCAGTGAAGTCAGCATGCAGGCCATTCTCTCCTGCTCCATGGCTCCACAGAATCACAGCTACCACAACTGGGAAACAAACAATTATCCCAGCCCCCATACTTTCCTTTTACTCAGCAGATCCCATCCCTCGTCGCCATTTTGTAGCGGCAAGCACCCCAATATCCCCAGGGTGACTGCCAACACAGGTTCTTAGATCTGCTTTTCAAAAGGAAAGCAACTCAAAATGGGTTAACAAGCTTACTTTAATCAAACAAACATACATTACCTAGTTCAGGGGAAAAAGGTCAGCACCCCGAACTTCAGAGTTACAGAACTTACAGATCAAACAGACAGGCTTCCAAACTGTCCAACCATTATATCAATACCAAATCACAGTTACCAGAGAGGGAAGCATCAACATCTGGGTTTTCAAAGCCGGGGGGCTCTCAACAACGGCTTCCCAGAGTCTCATCTGGTCAAATCACACAACACTTCTCAAAGTGAGCCCCAAAGCAAAGCCTCTCCTCAGGGCTTATATAGCCTTCTCCTAACTCAAAGATTGTAACAACCTCCTTGACCCACTGCCCAATCACAAAAGTATCAAGGTTGGGCTTCCCTGAAAAACAAGCCTCCCACCACAGGCTCCAGGTGCACCCAAGCTAGGGGCAGGGAAGATCTTTAAATCTGCATTTCCATTACAGTTCCCCCCAGGTCTCTCTCTTTCCTCATCTGTAGAAGGGATAATATCTACTTTACAGGTCTGTGAGGATTGAATGAGATTAGATATATATATATATATACGTATATATATATATATGTATATATATATATACATATATATATACATATATATATATATATATATATATATATATATATATATATATTGGCAGGGGGAAAGTAGGGCAATTGGGGTTAAGTGACTTGCCCGAGGTCACACGGCTAGTGTGTGTGTGTGTGTGTGTGTGTGTGTGTGTGTGTGTGTGTATGTGTGTGTTAAGTGTCTGAGGCTGGATTTGAACTCAAGTCCTCCTGACTCCAGGGCTGGTGCTCTATTCACTGCACCACCTAGCTGCCCCAAGATAATATATTTTAAGGCTTTGCAAATCTTAAAGCACTACATTATTGCTAGCTATTAATCACTATTTGTATTATTACTATGTTTTCATCTACAAAGCTATATCCCTAGTTCAGAGGGCATACTATTAGGAATTTTAGCAAATACATATTGTGTAAGAAGAGTCAGTTTAGTGGGAGATTTTAGAGTGTTCTTGAGTAAGTATTAGACTGGAATTCTTTTCATGTGTTTTCTGCTTCCACACCTCTGGAGGGTGCCAGGGATAGGACCTGTACACATAAGTGGAAGTAGTTCCTTAATCTTTGCTCCAGTAAGTTGGAAATTTAGTTGACAAATAGGAAGCCAAAGGAGCAAAATTGCTCAGTACCCATGATTCATAGACATGAGAACATATATCCCCTGCTTCCTCATCCTATCAGTGTGGGTGCACAGGTTGAACATAATTGGTTTCTTTCTTTCTTTATCAGAAGAGGAGCGTCATTCTATTTCCATAATGCCCACAAATCTATGCTCTTCATCTGAAACACAAAATAAGTGCCTTAAGATACCATTAAACTGTGAAAAGCAATTAAATGGAGAGTTAAGGCTCCCACTTCAGAAATTAACTCACCTAGTTGTGCCGAAGCATTGAACTGCATCAATAAGAAATAACTCAGCAGTGACACCCAATAGTTATGATGCAGGATGTATTGCAGGCATGGGCTGATCCCTTTCCTCATGTGCCAAGGATCACAAGGATGAAGGGGAGAAGGAGCTGATTTCTGTGCCCCCCAGTAGGTAGTTACAGGCATTGAAACCCTATTATACTGCTCTGTGGAGACTACTTATTCCTATCTGGAACCCAGGAAATGTTCTTGTCACTAGTGACAATATGCTTCAACTGAAAAGCCTGGCAAGCCAAGGAGTCTATGGATTAATTTCAGGGAATCCTTGAACTTGGATGGGACAAAAATCACATATTTATTTGTACTAATCTCTAACTGAAATTAAGCATTACATTATGAATTTTAAAAAAAATTCTGAGAAGGGGTTCATAGGCTTTACCATACTGCCAAGGGGGCCCATCATTAGGGACATGCTGGTAAATGCTTAACAACAAGCTCTCTGGGGGAATAAGGTATACATTAAACATATTTAAGTTTGATCTTTATTATTAGCAAAAAATTTTAAAAACCACCTTCTTAAATGTAGACTAGTAACAAAACAAATCACTCAAGATTTAAGACCAGATTTCCCCAGTCAAGGGACAACTTCAGCACACCCTTGAATCTAGGGGTTTTTTTGTTTGGTTTTTCAGTTTGTTTGTTTGTTTGCTTGCTTGCTTTTTGGAGGGCAGTTAGGGTTAAGTAACTTGCCCAAGGTCACATGGATAGTTTTTTTTCCCCTAGGGTTTTTTTTTAAGCAATTGGGGTTAAGTAACTTGCTCAAGGTTACACAGCTAGTTATTATTTATGTGTGGGTGCTCATTTTCTGAGGCCAGTTTCGATCTCAGGTCATCCCAACTCCGAGGCCGGCCGTCTTACTCACTGCGCCACCTAGCCGCCCCTAGGGTTTTTCTTAACAGAAAAAGCTAACAACTCTTTTGTTATTGCTTCAGGAGAGTCTCAGATGAAGAGGGGACTAGAGTTGCCAAAGCCTGTCAACTCTACCTTTACAATATCTTTCACATCTGCCCCGACCCCATCTCTATTCCAGTTGCAATGATTCTAGTTCATGCCCTCATACCTTATCTTCTCAGGAAGCTAGGTGTCCCAGTGGATAGAGCACTGGACTTGAAGATAAGGAGACCTGAGTTCAAATCTATACTAGACTTCTAGTACCCATGTAACCCCTCACAAGTGATTTAACCTCTCAGCTTTAGTTTCCTTATCTGAAAATGGGAATAATAACAGCACCTGCCTTCCAGGGCTGCTGTAAGAATCAAACTTGATAATATTTGTACAGTGTCTTGCATCCCTTAAAGTACTATATATGTGACAGCTTTTGTAATTATGGACTACTATAATCCTCCTAACTGGCCTCCATGTTTCCAGTCTATCTCCTCTCCATTTATGCTTCACATTGCTACTTAACTCAATCTCTTTTTCAAAAATCTTTTTAGTGATATTTTAAAAATAAATTAATTTATTTAATTTTAGTTTTCAACAGTCACTTCAAAAGCTTTTGATTATAAAATTTTTTCCACCTCCCGCTCCTCTCCCCTGCCCTAGATGGCATGCAATCTGATAAAGGCTCTACCCATACATTCTTATTAAATATATTTTCACATTAGTCATGTTGTAAAGAATTAGAATGAATGAGAGAAACCATAAGAAAGAAAAAACAAAAGAGTGAGAGCAAATAATATTCTTCGATCTGCATTCAACTGTAGTTCTTTCTCTGGATGGGGATAGCATTTTCCATCATGAGTCTTCTGGAGTTCTCTTGGATCTTTGCATTGCTAAGAAGAGCCATCTATCAAAATGCAAGTCATTGCACAATGTGGCTGTTACTGTGTACAGTGTTCTCTTGTTTCTGCTCATTTCACTCAGCATCAGTTCATATAAGTCCATTTTTTCTTTTTTACATCTATTCCCAAATATATCTTTTCCCTCACCAGTGAACCATCCTTTGTAATAAAGAATGAAAAAGGGAGGAAAAAGCCCAGGAAGCCCAACCAAATAACATGTCAACTGGCTGACCATGTATGCAATATTTCATAGGATCATAATGTAATTAGGGTTTGAGAATTGATTGGCATCTTGGGATATGTAGTTGATAGGGACAAGCTTTCTGCTCTCAGTTCAGAGAATTGATCTGGGATTATTGCAGTCTTTGAACCAGAAGAGGAGATGAGTAGGAGGCCAGAATACTTAAAGAGACATACACACAGTCCCTGGAGAGACGGGCTAGGAGGATGTGGTAGAGACCTCAACAGCTGAACAGCTCGTAAGCTAAAGAAGGAACAAATTGTTGTGTAACAGGATGTGGCTGATTAAATCTCCTGCTTAAGGGGATTGAGAGGAAAGGATTGTGATGACTATCACTAGTCACATTCTAATTTGAAATCCACATCTGCTGGTTTTAAAGTAGGATCAGAGGATTTAGAGCTGGGAGGGACATCATAGGCCATCAAGTTCAACTGAGGCTCAGGCAAGTTAAGTGACTTGCTCAAGATCATACCCCATATTCTGCCACCTCTGCGGAGAAGTGGGGAAGATGCATTTTCTCAACTCTTCTCCATGGCTAAGATGAGTAGTCTTTCTAATGGGCTGCTCTGGTCACATGATTCCTCCACTCAAAAACTTTACAGCAGGTAAGAAATTATGGAGGGGGTCATTTCAGAGAAACCTGGGAAGACATGTAAGAGCTTATTCAGAGTGAAGTGAACAGAACCAGGGGAACAATTAATACAATAATAACAATATGGTAAAGACACAATACTGAAATACTAAACAGCTTTAAATGCAATCACCAAGGCAATGGTGATTCTTTTTTTTCTTCCTTCCATCTTTCTTTCTTCCATTTTTCTTTCTTTTTTCCTTTTGTTTTCCTTTCCTTTTTTCTTTCTTCCTCTTTTCTTTTCTTCCTTCCTTCCATCTTTCTTCCGTCCTTCCTTCTTTCCTTTCTTAATTTCTTCCTTCATTCCTTTCATTCTTTATTCCTTTCTTTCTTTCCTTCCTTCCATCCAATTTCTCTTTCTTTTTCCTTCCTTCCTTCCTTTCTTTCTTTTCTTTCTTCCTTCTTTTTTCAATGGAGGGGCAGGGAGAGGAGTGGTGAGAGGGAGAGAAAACAAATTTTCAGCAACTGATAAAAATACAATTCAATTAAAAACATATAAGAATTCCTTACTGAGAAGAGAAAGCAAAAAGATTTGATCCTGACATTTAGAGCCCTCCACAATCTAGTTTTAGCCTCACCTATTATTCTCTTCCCATATTCTATATTTCAGTCAAGTGAAACTACACCATCGTCTCTTCTCTCTCCAGTTTCTCTGCCTTGGTTTGCATCATCTCCATGAATAGAATGAACCGCCATCTCCCAAACTCTAAATTTCCAACTATTGATGTCCCTCCATTAAAGAACCAATTCAATGACCATCTCATCCATGAAGCCTTCCTTGGATTCTTCTTCCCTCTCCCTTATTCACCTTTACTCCCAGGTGAAAACAATCTCTATCCTTAATTTTGCCTGAATTTCCCTTTATGTACTCATCCCCTCTTTTCTTGCATCATAGTAATTTAGGTATATGCCTTTAGACTAAACAGATTGTTAGCTCCTTGAGGGCAGGGTCTGTGTTATAGCAACCTCTGTACCCAACTGTGTAATTTTTGTTGATTTAAATTTACTGATGAATTTTGCAGTGATGGCTTCTGGGCACTAGATCCAATATATCTCTTATTACAGTTTCTTGGGAATGTAAGTGAAAGTGAATGATAAAATCTATTTAAGGTTAAATACTAGGAGTGGTACACTAGGAATTGTTCTCATTTGAACAGCCAGATCCTACTACATCTCAGTATGATACACCAGAAAGAAATCTAGACTGGGAATCAGGAACCCTGTTACACTAGTAACTATGAGTCCTATCCCATATCCAAAATGGAAACAATAGCGATTGCACTCTTTACCCACACTTAGTCTGTGTTTTGTATTTACTTAGAGGGGTATATACCTCCTTTTTGAGGTAAGTCATTAGGAGGAAGACATTTTGAAAACCTTAACATATTACAGAAATGTGAGTTGTTTCATCTGTAATTCTAAACTTATAGCTTAATGTTAATACTGGAAATCCACATCCTTGAAAGCAGTGGATGGGGGGTCAGATACTTTCCTATATAATTTTGAATGCAGACCTTGCCTCATCATTGCTGCCCTCTGAAGTTTCCACTTAAGCCAGGAAACAGAGTATGCAGGCACTCTGAATAGTATAACCTCAGAGCTGGTAGACTCACCCCCAGCAAATGTGAATACTATGCCATATGCTAACACCTTTCTGTCAAGAAGACAGTTCTGGTTTGGTTAATACCTCCAGGGTAAATCTCCTCGCCCAAAATTCCATCAGTGACTATGGGATGAAATCCTGGGGGTAAGAGTTGGTGTTGAATTTCTGGGCAATTTGCCCTAAATGCTAATATATCAAAGTACACCTGGGAAAGAGAGAAATTTCTTCTGAATCACGGCTTCATTCTAAGCAGAAGAAAAGGGCAGATGCCTCCGTGATCGGAGCAGTGGAAACAGGCTTAAAATGCATTTTTGTAGAATCTTAGATCTACAAAAGCACAATGACTTCACCAAGACCATCATGAGTTGCGATGAAAGTGGAGCTTATTTCTATAGGATTCCGGAGAAAAGTACTTATTCTTGTGCCTTTCTCAGTAACCCTTGCTGTTAGGAAACTCCTCTTTCTGTCTAGCTGGGATACACTTTGCTTTAGCTCAGGATCCTTCCCTTTTGTACAATTTCAGGTGAAGAATAGCTGGTCATCATACCTAGCAAAAGAGTCAGGCACCAGCCACTAGTGCCTCATCCCTTCCCACACTTAGTATGTGTTTTGTATTTACTTATAGGTGTATATACAGCTAAGTGACAGTGGAAAGACGTTGGATCTGGAGTCAGGAAGACCTGAGTTTAAATCCAGTCTCAGACATTTAGTAGCTGTGTGACCCTGGGCAAGTCACTTCACCCTGTTTGCCTCAATTTTGTCATCTGTAAAATGCACTGGAGAAGGAGATGGTTAATCACTCCAGTGTCTTTGCCAGGAAAACCCCAAATGTAGTCACAAAGAGTCAATATGACTGAAATGACCAAACAACAACATAGGTATTCCTCTTCCACTGGAATATAAGCTCCTTGTCTTTGGACCTCTAGCACCTAGGACTGTTGCTGCTCAGTCATGCCTGACTCTTCTTGACTCTGTTGACCATAACATGCCTATACTGTCCATGGAGTTTTCTTGGCAAAGATATTGGAGTGGTTCACCATTTATTTCTCCAACTCATTTAAAAAATAAGGAAACTGAGGCAGAGTTAAGTGACTTGCCTAGGGTCACACAGCTAGTAAGTGAGGCTGAATTTGAACTCAGGTCTTCCTGATTCCAGGCCCAGAGCTCTCTCCACTGAGCCACCCAGCTGCCCCTTAGCACAGAGTTGGCTACTTGATAAATATTTATTGATTGATTCACTCCTCAGTCTTAAAAGTCCTTGAAATAGACATTCATAATGGTGGTTTCTTTCCTCATGTTCCCGTCCACCCCCCCATATTATTTGGCAATTCTCAGCTGTTTATCTGTCCAACAAGATTAGCACACAGGAACTTTTTGTTATTGTTGCCATTATAGATGACCCCCTAAGGAATAAATTGGAGAGAGTACTGAGGGGGTAAAAATAACTTTTTAAAAAAGTTTCTTAATTGTACATTAAATATACTGCATGTGATCTTTTTTTGAAAGAGGGGCAGAGAAAGGCATTATAGTAAATCATCATAGATATGGCTTTACCCCGAGTGTCTGCATTGCATTTCCTTCTCTAAGATAAGAAATATTTGGAAGAACTTTAGTTTCCTTAAGATCAGTTTTGCCTTAGCTCGAAAAAGACTGATTGTTTACAGTGGATCATCTGTGAATATGGTTTTCATCACTGTTATGTTGGAGATATGCTGATTGCTGTTGAGAATGGATTTTCTTTAGGAAGCAATCAGGGCTTCCCTAGTCATAGAATAAAAATGTTAGGAATGGAAAACGATTTCCGGTCTGATCCTCTCATTTTACAGTCAGGGAAACTGAGTCAAATGCTTGCCCAAAGTCACACAGAGACTAGCGAGGAATATCTAGAACCCAAGGTAAATCTTCATAGGGAGGAAGATTGTGCTTTATTTCTTCTATGTTGTTTATTCATGAGACTCTGCCATTTATATATGGGCTCTTGGTAGAGGCAGGGTGACAGCAGAGAGAGTTCTGGAGCTGGCTCCCTTGTGTCCTAGCTGTGTTAGGGGGTAAGGTACTTACCCTCAGAATCTTATCTTTTTCCTCCGAAAAAAATGGGGCGATCCTATATGCTATACCTATAGGACTGCTGGGAAGAAGGCAGGGGACAAGTACTTATTAAATACCTACTATGTATTAAGTACTGTGCTGATCACTTTACAAAAATTATTCCTTTTTTGTATAAATATTATTTCATTTGATCTTCACAACAGCTCTGGAAAGTAGGTATTATTATTATTATTATTATTATTATTATTATTATGCCAACTTTACAGTTGAAGAAACAGGAAGAGAGAGGTGTAAATTGACTTGCCCAGGACCGAATAGCCAATAAATGTCATACCCCTCAGATCAGATTTGACTTGAGATGTTCCTTACTAAAGGCCCACTACTCTATTCACTGGGCTTCCTTAGCATTTCAAGAAAAAACAAACTAAACTTAAAAGTACTACATAAATATGAATTATTATTATGGGAGTATATTATTGTGAGGTATGATTATGAAGCAATAATTCATATTTCTGCATGTGGTATGGAGACAGCTTCATTATTATAGAACCATGCCTTCCACATAATCTTGAGAAAGTAAGCAATAGAAAATCTAAAAGAGAAAAATGTTTTGCTTCTTTTATGAAATCAACCCAAGAATTTCCTTCATTTGATTTTATACTACTAGAGGCAGAACAGTCATTAGGAATTTTTATGCTCAGGGAGGTGGGGGCAGAATAAGTTGAGTTGGAGTAGGAGAGCTCATCTGGGGCACAGCTTCTAGAGGAGGAAACACGCCTCAGAACATGTTGTGGTAGTTAGATAGGAAAAGGTGAGGTGTGGGTCATAGATGCTAGAAGTCCCTGGTCTACAATTCAATTCCTCCCTGTTCCCCCCTGGGGGAACAGCTTATCTGGGATGTAGCTACCGAGGGAAAGAAAGTTCACTCCAGGTCAGGGCTGCTGATGCCTTATAAATTTTGACACCTTGGGGCAAAGCCACTATTGTCCTGTCTTTGTTATGGCTCTGGTAAGAGAGTCAAGTTGAGTTTATAAAACGAACTTTAAGTTCATTATGAGAGAGAGGGAGAGGGAGAGGGAGAGGGAGAAGGAGAGAGAGAGAGAGAGAGAGAGAGAGAGAGAGAGAGAGAGAGAGAGAGAGAGAGAGAAATTGGTATCATAGTAGCAGAGGAAAACATCAGAAATTTCACAAATTACAGTCCTGTTTATACTTCTGTTGTCAAAGCTAATCACGTGTTTATTTCTCACCAGACATTTTGCTTAAAGGCATTAGGACCTATGAGTAAATATAATGTGAATTTCTCCTTTGCATGCAAAGCAGTCTGGGTCCCAGCCTCAGTTGATTTTTTTGGGGAGCCTTACAATCAGCCATCAAAACTTAACTTCTTACTTAAGAAAAGCAATGATTATTTGAAAAACAGAACCTTGGCTTATGAGTGAAGTGCTGGTGCTGGTGCTCACTTATTAGCATGAAGATATATAGATAGATACATAGCTAGCTAGATAGATATATCTAGATATATGTATGTGTGTATTTATGTGTGTGTATGTGTATATACACGCACATATATGTGTATATATACATATATATACATATGTATATATATATATGTTTATACACATATATTCCCAGGGATAAGACAAGAAACAATTTGATGTCATCTAGGTAAGTAGATAAGAGTAGAACATGGCAGTATTAAAAATGCATGACCAAAAGTAGCCTCAGAGTTTTATGATTGAGTTGAACTTAAAGGAAAACCTTTTTAATTTTTTGGGGAAAAAAACCTGGTAAATGGCTAAAAGGTGTCCCCATGGCCTACTTTTCACAACAAGAAGGAATGCTCATTCGTGTGTGAGCACCATCCATTTGTATGAATCAGCTGTCTGGACAATAGTCAAGCCGTATTCCATCGGTTAATTACAAAGTAGAGAGGTTTTGCCTTAAGCTCTTTAATTCACCTGGGAATCAGCTGGTAGGAAATATCCATCATGAATTGCATTATTGATCTCCACAGAGTTAAAAGAATTTGTACCCTTCCCCACATGCACCCCAGAATGGATTCTATTTCATTAGGAGAGGAGGAAAATTACCGAACAGATATTTCCAAAGCTACTAAAAAAAAAACACCAAACAGAAACAACCAAGTAAAAGCACCCCCAAAAAAACCCCAACCTCCCCCCAAAACCAACAGAGTCTTGGTTCTGGTTAGTAGATGACTAAAGTTGTCTGTATAGCAAAATAGTAGGTTTAGCCCCCTGATTCATTGTTATTGAAATTACATTGTCTTTAGACATTGGTTAACCATGTATGTGGCATAGTATATTGACTCAGAAAGACTTGTACTTAAAGACTATTTTAGACAATTTCTAGTTGGGTGACTGAGCAAGTTACTTAACTTTTCTGAGCCTGTTTCCTCATTTATAAAATGAAGTGGTTGGACTAAATGGTCTCTAAAGCCCTTCCAGCATTGAGTGCATGACCCTATAATCTATGAGCCTGCAAATGATCCACACACAGTGACTAAGGGACCAACCAAGTCATATTCGTAGAGGAACTGCTCTTACTTTAAAAAAGTAAATTCCTTTTCTTGAAAGAGACACACATTAAACAGGAATTCTGAGGAATCAAAATTGTACAGTACCTTAAGAGTTGAGGCTGAATGTTGTAGTGGGTAAAGTGTTAGGCCTGAAGCCCAGGTTCAAATCCCTCCTCTAACATTAGTGACCAGGGTCAGTCATTTCCCCTCTGTTTCATGACAGTGTATGGAAAGTGACATGTAAACCATGAAGCATTAGATACATCAATAATCAACAAACCAAACAATATTTATTAAATATATATTAAGTGTCATACCTTATGTTAGCTACTGGGGATATAAAGAAAAACAATGTAGTCCCTATCCACAAGAAGCTTACATTCTTTTGGAATATTGGCTCATTATGTTAGGTTTTTGAAATTTGGGATTTTCATACTTCCCATCCTCTGAAGTGACCACAACTTTAATACATTATACAGGGTTGAAATTTCACTTTTTTTAAAAGTGGCAGGCTCACTCATATCTTTAGAGATATTGTAGGATGTCACCAGCGTTGAGGCAAAAATGCCAGAAATTCAAACATCTTTAGTTGCCTAAAAGGAACATGGTTGTCTTAACTATGCCCTACCCAGTATGAAGGTTTAGTTGTTTCTTAGATGGTGTGTGAACAATATCGCTGGCCTAATTATAAAGCCATCTATATTGTGAAACTTGTTAGAGGTTAATTGATGAATAATGTAGGTATGTCAGGACACTCACGAATGATATGTCTTAATGAAAGGTAGCATGGATGAAAGCTGTTTGTCAGCAGAATCACAGCAATGACAGGTGATTCAGAGTATATGCTTGGGCAGAACTGGGAGCATGTAAAAACACTTCAGGTGTTTTTGAATGACACCTTCGATAACTCATTAAAACCAGAGGCCTGACTAAACTCGTGGGTGGACAAAGCCGAATATTATTTGGAAGCAAGGGTGAGTTTAGCTTGGTGGGACTACATGGGCCCAAAGTTATGAACGCTGTGATATTTGCATTCTGCATAACCTCCCACACCTACTCTTGGCTAACTTCTTGATGATCCTAGATCCTAGATTTGGAACTTAAAAGGATTTCAGAGGTCATCTAATTCAACCTCCTCACTTTATAGAAAAGAAAACTGAGGCCCACAGAGGTCAAGTAACTCAGTCAATATCAGACAGTCAGAAGAACACTTATCCTCAGACTCCAAATTCTGTTTTGTTTTTTAAACTATACCAACTGCCTACTGTAATGGAAGCATTAAATTAATATTTATCTTCAATTAGATTGATTCTTTGTCATTTCTGGGAGGGTTTTTAAAAATACTGTATGAGTCATTTATCCCAGGTGCTTAAAAATACTGTTTATGCCACTAAACTGGAAGATAAATAAAAGTCAAGACATTTTTATGAAGCACATGAAATTATGATTTTACTTTAATATACAAAAGCTACAGAGAGAAGAAAATAACTCACCATTACTATCTATAAAACGAGGGAACTTGAGTAGATGTTGCCTAAGGTTCCTTCTGTTAGAATTGTCTCAACATTCAAATCGATCTGTAATACTTGATGTATCTATTTGATGTATCATTTGGATGGTCCCTTCAGTTGTACAGATCACAGCATAGCCATGTAATTCTTATCCTTTCTTCTTATCTATCTATCTATCTATCTATCTATCTATCTATCTATCTATCCATCTATCTATCCATCTGTCCATCCATCTATCCATCTATCCATCCATCTACTCATCTATCTATCTATCTATCTATCTATCTATCTATCTATCTATCTATCTATCCATCTATATCTACTTTTAATCACTAATAATTAGAGAAATGAAAATTGAAACAATTCTGAGCTTCCATCACACACCCATCAGATTAGTGAAGTTGATGAAAGGGAAATGACAAATGCTGGAGGGGCTAAGAGAAAACAGGTACCTTAATGCACGGGTAGGGTGACTGTGAACTGGTCCAGCCAGTTCTAAAGCAATTTAGAACAATGTCAAAAAAGCAATGCATACACTTTGACCCAGAAATACTAGTCATAAAGTGCCTACTATGTGCCAGATATGGTAAGGCAAAAGACACTTCTTGTATGCAGGGAGCTCACAATCTAATAGGAGAAAATAATACATTTAAAAGCTGAAAAATGAGGGGAAAGGGAAGGGTAGAAAGGGTATCCAGAGTGTAGAAGAGAGTAGTCAGGTGGGAAATGATGAGATGGCTGCCCTGGGTGCCCTCGTTAAGTGGAGGATCTAGATAGAGTTCTCCACTGCCCACCCTCTCTAATTAGATGGAGGGAGGGTCCAAGAGGCAGGGACTAGGTCTATACTCCAAAAAGAGCAAAAAAAGGAGGAAAAGTATTCATATATACGCAAGTATTTGTAGCAGTTTTGTTTGTAGTGGCAAAAAATTGGAAACTGAAGAGATGCCCATTAATTAAGGAATATTTGAACAAGTTGTGTTATATAAATGTGAAAATACTATTGTGCTGTAAGAAATAATGAAAAGGATATTTTCAAACAAATCTGGGAAGATGTATATTGACTGATGCAAGGTACAGTGAGAAGAACCAGAAGAACAATTTATATAGTAACAATAATTAACTTTGAAAGTCTTAAGAAATCTGA